>PVIU01010018.1:0-39930 GCA_004026605.1 Ondatra zibethicus | reverse complement strand
TTCTATAAAGATATAAAATGTAAAACATTGTATTATGCCATAATTTGAATAATAACTGCGGTAGCTTTGACCTAATGTAGTTTTCATGGACACTCTGACCATTAAGCGTTAATAATACACTGCCCAAGCTAGCTTGGAGATTTTTTTTCTATCTAGCATCCTTGAAGACACAAGAGCTACCAACCTGAATACTGGCTGCCATATGCCTCGAAATTCTTATAAATTGGGTTATGGGGTTAATGAGTAAAAATGATTATAAAGGATAACTCTGTTTATCAATAATGATTAATCTTATGACTCCAGATGTGCAAGAGAAATAATTAAACACATGCCAAGAAACAAAAATGCTATGATCTATGTTTTGGGTCAACATGCATCTCTCCATGCTTACCTAATTATGTATAAATAAATAATAATTCTGACTGCTAGTTGTTCAGCCTGAAGGATCTCACCACCACTGTGACCTGGCTCACTTCTTCCCTTGCCTGCTCTTGCCCCTCTTTGGAACCTGTTTCCTACTAGGGGCCCATTATCAACATCTATATATTATATATGAATAATATCTTGAAAATATGTTTAAAACTTCATGAACTAACTAAATTAGGACAATAAAATGTCCTTCTAATAAATACATAATTAAATAATGCATACATCTATTTGATTTTCCTCTAATTAATTATTTGCAATTAGACAATTAAAAAATTATAGTCTATGCCAAAATTATTAGGTATTGGCTAGTAGTGATTATTTGAAAATATGCAGCATATTAATGTTCAATTTTTTTCTCTCTTTCTCCCTTTCCCCTACCACTGCCCACTCCATCCCCTTTTTCTGTCTACTTCATCTCCATCCCTTTAATATAGCATCAGATGAAGAAGAGCCTACTTCAGCAGGTAAGCTTCCTATATTACAAAGACTTGTTTTCCTATATAATTTATCAGTCTAGCAATGGAAAATTGACCTCAGTAGCTGAGTATTCACCTAGCTATAAGATGAAGTTACTGTAGCCTCCACAGCATCCATAAATGATGTGTAAGTCAAGAATAATGGTACACACCTCTAATTCCAGCCCTTAGGAATCTGATAGAGGACATCATGAGTTCTGGGACAAAGTACCCTTCTCAACAAATTCTAAGTCAACCTGAGTTACATATTATGATTCTGTCTAAAATAAGCAAGTGAACATACAAAAAAACAAAGGCCCAACTTTTTGAAGTATATTTTGTTCGTGTTTCAACTAGAAAATTAGCTGTTTTGTTTGCATTTTTATTTTATAGGCAGGTTAAACTAAGCTAGTTTGAATAATTTTGTGAAAATTATTGTGAAAGAAGAAAATAACCTCAAATGAGCTATTACACAGGAAATTATAGCAACACCAACATTAAAGAATATCGAAACATAGAAAACTACAGGACTGAAATAAATGCTTAAAAATAATGAAGGTAAAATGTCTCAATTAAATCCCAAAAGAGAAAAAAATCATAATCTTTCTAAAATATTTTCTAAAGCATTATATTGTATTGTTAAATATAGCTACAACATCAAGCATGATATTTAAATTTAAGGATGAAAATTATGTGGTTGACTAAGTCACATATTTTTTAATTCACATATTCTTAAGGTGATGATCTTCTACCTTATGGTATGATTTTGTTTTCATCTAATTAATTGGTATTTTTAAGCTAGGTAAGTCCTGAAGTAACTATCACAGAGAATGTCAATGTCTGCATTGGTAGAAGAGAATATGGGCTTCTAAACATGTTTCCAAGAATGTGAGACAGACCAAAGAGAAACACTTGGAAGAGAATACACAATTCCATAGACAGATTGTAGATACATTGCACTTGATTGGCAATTAACAAACCATCAGAATGCCAGACAAGTAGCTTCTAAAGAATGAGGCCTGAGATGAAGTCACTGAAGGTTCTGAAGAAAAACAGTCTGATGAAGTCAGCACTAGAGGGTTTTCTCCTATGGAATGGAAGAAAGAACTTAAGGTTGAGGAATAAATGTAGGAAATGGTTTCCAAAGCTAAAGTCAACTTCGGTTGATTGCATGACAGAGATGATTGTAGCTCTGTGCTTAATCTTGATTATCAATATGATTTTACTGAAAAAAAAATGCCTATAAGATTAGTAAAACACTCCCCTGTTGGAGGTTGCATTCAGAGAGGTTTTGTTCACTCAGGAAGGCACTGACTGGTCAGCTCCAATAAGCTACCAGGGAAACTGAATGGAAAAAGCAAGCAGAAGATAAATGTCTCTCTTTCCTAGACATGAGTTGAGCCACTCCACCATCAAGGCCCACATTTATAGACAGCAACTTCTGTAACCAATTGCTGTGGGACAATGGTTCTTTATCCTGTCACTTGTATTATTTTTAATAAAATGCTGATTGGCCAGTAGCCAGGCAGGAAGTAGAGACGTGGCAACGAGAATTTTGGGAAGAGGAAAGAATCAGTTTGCAGTCGTCATCCATAGGCCAAGGAAGCTAGACACAGAACAAGCAAGCTGTGACTGCATCGCTGGAAAAGGTGCCAAGACACGTGTCTAACACGGATAAGAATTATGGGCTAATATAAGTTATAAGAATTAATTAATAAAAAGCCTGAGTTACTAGGCCAATCAGTTTATAATTAATGTAGACCTCGGTGTATTTCTTTGGGACTAAATGACTGCAGGACTGGGCAGGACAGAAACCTCAGTCAACAATCAATGAATAAATAGTTCTCTTTAAAATATTTTTTAAAGATTTATTCATTTATTTATTATATATACAGTGTTCTGCCTGAATGTATGCCTGTACAACAGAAGAGGGCACCAGATCTCAGTATAGATGGTTGTGAGCCACCATGTGGTTGCTGGGAATTGAACTCTGGACCTCTGGAAAAGCAGCCAGTGCTCTTAGCCTCTGAGCCATCTCTGCAGCCCCTAAAATATTTTTTAAAAATGGACTTTATCATGGTTCAAAAGTCTAGTTAGCACAATGATTCTGTTGGAGCATATGGATGAGGTGCAGACAGTTCTATTCATCAAAGAAATTTTGCTCCACTGCATGGCCTTGTGGCTTCTACTTTTGCGTTAATCCAGGGAAGGATTGTCCCGTAAGAACAGATAAAAGATCAAAATAAGATGTATTGTGACAAAGTAATTAATGTATATATTTCATTGATAAATTGCAATGATACATGAATGCTATATAACATAGCATACATTACAAATGTCCTAAAAAAAATCCCATCAGTGATTCAGATAAACCCATAGGTTATGTTTCAATTTCACATTTTCAGAATGCTCTGCACTAACTTGGATGAGGAAAACTTTACATTTCTCCTACTCCAGTTGGCACTGCATGCTTCTTCTCATCAGGCCTGTGAAATTCATATGACTGAAGAGCAGGTTCATAGATTGTTGAGCCTCTTTTATCTAATTTATGACTTTATTTTGCCTCGACTTCAAAACTTTGAAGTTGAGATGATTATGTACAGATGACTTTGTATTCCCAATCCATAGTTTTAGGTATCTTTGAGTATTAATCCTTACCTTGTCCTCCACTTTCTAGCCCCAGGTAATCTAATTTCTGCCGACATATCACATTTTGATATTATTATTTACGAAGTTTTTTGTTTCCACTGCAAAATAGTTTTGTCTTTGAATCATAAGGATTAATTATAATGAAGTATTAGCTATCTTTAGCTGATTTATTGTTTATTTTTCTTTTTAAAATATATTCTTATGAAAACAAATGAAACCAGACATGTTTCCCCTCTTATTGTTGAATTTACTTTAGAATTATCTGAACATTATAGAGTTTATAATGTAAAATATATATATATTTGCTTTCAACTATATATAATGGCCTCTTTTAGCAATTTCCTAATACACAGCTCAAAACAATTAGCTGCTGTGCTCATGCTGTATGTTCCCTCTCTAGATGACTATTCTCTACAACTTATATAGAAATCCAAGCCAGCCAGTGACCCAATAATCCAAATCCTACTAATGGTTTATATGTATGCAAATATTTTAATTTCACATATATTTGACATGATATGTGCAGATGTATATTTATCCACATTGTTTCAGATGTCAAAAACTCTTGGTAAGGGTGTTTAGCACTCCACTGTATGTATTAGTATGTGTGATAATTTCCTTCTCTACTTTCTATGGATGAACACCAAGATTGTTTCCATACCTTAGCTATCATAATGTTGCAGTGAACACGGTAATTAATGCATATATCTCTATGAGGTGATGGTTATACACTGGATATATAACTGGAAGAGACTTTTGCCTTACTTGGTAGTTACATTTGTTTGAAGAAATTCCATAGTGTCTCACAGTAACTCCAATATTCATTCCCAGGAGAAATCAAATAGGATTCCCTGAACATTCTCCTGACAGACAAGCAAACAGAGAGACAGACACACGCACAAAAATGCACACACGTGCGCACACAACTAAGAAGCCCATTCCAAATAAATTGAAACCTATAAATATAATGCTTGGAACACATAAAATTCCTAGAAGTAAATTGAGCAACAGACTGGATTCTGGACTTGTGACCTGGAAATGATGGTTTGGGTATCACAATAAAACTCAGACAGCAAAATAATTAAACAATGTGAGCACACCAAAACCACAAACCTTTCCTGAAGAAAGCAATCATGGCCCTGAGAAAGCATTCAGTGAGAGGGACATAAGATTTGTAACACCTGGCATGAACTTAATTTCAGAAAAAGAAACCCACACAATACAGTGACAAATCCCAAAAGAATTGGTTAAAAACTAGACAAATGTATTTCGTGGACCACTCTGCAAATCTGGTGGAACAATGCCGTGGGAAAGAGAGTAAATGTCACTGATCATGAAGGAAATATAAATCAAAATGACAATAGTTCATCACTTCAGGTGTGTTAGGGATGGCTTTTATCAAAAAGCTATAAAAGTTCTTGGCAGTGAGAGCTATATTATACTTTGTAAAACCTACCCTCTTCTCTATTTGTTTAAATATTTTTTCATAACTTCAACAAAACTCTGGATATTTAACATTAGGATTCATGATAGTGACACTACCCGGATTCAGAAGCATACACAATCTGCCTTTGAATTCAGTGATGCTCACTACTTTAGCACTGACATTGTTTCCTTAAAAATCTTTAAACTGTTTTTAAACTATCAGTTTAGCTATTTAGTAAGCACACTTTATCACATATAGTTTACACACACATATAAAAATGTATAGAAAAGGTTTTACTAATAGTGAAAAGTTATAGTTTTGTTCTATCAAATAAAAGTTTATTAATAAAACAGCATATACTTATACCAAAGCACAATGACTGGATATTTTTCCTGTAATTTTTGAAATATTTATTATTAGTCCTATAAAACCATTGATTCTGTTTATGGTGATGTCTTTTTTTAAGCTATGTAACATTTATTTTAGGTCTGTTTTCTATTTTCTTGTGGAGTTTAATTCTGCTTGGCTGACTTTGCTCAATTATTCTAAATCTCATACATTTCAGAAAGAAATGATATCTTACCCGACTATTTCCTAATGAGCAATAGCTGCTTCCTCATTTTGATCTTTGTACTTTATTTCCTTGGGGCCTGAGATAGAGCTCTGCATTCTTATTCTTCTTTCTCTTCTATTTGTCATGAATTCTCTATAATCCTTTGTAGAGAAATACATATTTTTACCCATTGCCTGAAGGAACTTTAATAATTATTTTATCAAGAATGGTCTTGTTCATAAATATATTCAAAAGAGGCTTAAATATTAAAACCTAATTTATAAAATCCAAAGTTTATTGCTACAGTTTGTAAAACAAGGAAGAAGCAATTATCTCTAGATTCTAGGAGAAATGGGGGAGAGAGCATTGCTTCTAAAGATTTAATTCAACTAGTTTTCCAAGGCACTAATGTAAAAGATCATAAAATGAAACTTTTCTATTGATAGTTGTGTAATAATGATGTTGAAATATTGGGAAACAATTGCAATTTTCTTCTTGTTATATGTACGTAACAATTTTTTATATATTACTTGGGTAAACTTTGTGGTAAAGCAAGGGAATGATAGTAGAGATTTTGAAGGATTGTGTACTACATAGTTTAGTCTCTCGAAATGTTTTATAATTAAACCATCAAAGAAATAAAATTATCTTTATACTATAAAGATTTATACATATCTTCATCTACATATTTATAATTACATACAGCTAGGTAAGTCATGTACCATTATTTCCTCAAAATTTACAAAATTAGAACAAGCAGATTAAATCTTATTATTAAGTAAATTCTTTCAAGGTACAGTATAAATAATGCTTATTTTCTGTGGCTTGTTTATATATCTCAAAATGCATCCATTCAAAAATAGTCATGTGTTGTGATATGGTGTTCAGCTACAAGAAGCAAACTTTCTCACAGCATATCTTTATTCAGAAAAAAAAGAAGCAAACTTTCTATTTAAAATTATTTATGACTTATTTGCTACACATCTATATATAAGAACACTGATTTGCATATTATATATTAGTATACATGAGATGATATATCTATATAATTTTTATACATGATACTTTATATTCCATTCCACACTTAATACTTTCTTTTTCTTTTAATTTGTTTTTCTCTCACACAGTACATTCTAATCACAACTTTGCCACCCTCCCCCTTCAATATCCACAGTACCTCACTTTCCTGGCAAAATAGAACAGGCCTCCCAGGGATAGTAACCAAACTCAGCATAACAGTATCCAATAAGACCAGACACAAACCCTTCCTATCAAGTCTGGACAAGGTAGCTTCGTGGGATGAAAAGGGTCCCAAGAGCAGGCAAAACAGTCATAGACAGCCCTACTCCTACTGATAGGAGACCCACGAAATTCCCAAGCTAAACAAAGACAACATACACATAGACGACCTAGCACAGACTTATGCAGGTTCCATGGTTGCTGCTTCAGTCTCTGTGAGCCCTACGAGCCCTGCTTAGTTGATTATGTGGGCCATGTTTTCCTGGTACCCTCAACTCTTTTGGCTCCTATCTTCCTTCCTCCCATTATTTTGTGGGGTTTGTTGATCTCCAACTAATATTTGGCTGTGGTATCTCTGCATCTGCTTCTATCAGCTGCTGGAACAACCCTCTCTGATTACTCTTGAGATAGGTACCAAGTTATGAGTGTAGCAGAATGTCATTAGGAATCACTGACTTTTTTTTCCAGGTGCATTTAGTTCTATCCGAGGTCTATGGAATATTCAGCCCCTGGTTCCTGGGCATTCAGAAAGTATTTCTGCCATGAGCTCCCTCTTGTGCTGTGAGTCTTAAGTTGGACTAGTCATCGTTGGTCACTCATACAAGCTCTGAACCACCATTACCCTAGCACATCTTGCAGGCAGGATGGGTAGTGACCTATCTGTAGCTGTGCTGGAATCCCAGTTCCAATACTGGAAGCCTTGTCTGTTTAGAGAAGATGGCCATTTCAGCCTCCAAATCTTCCATTGCTGGGAGTGCTCACTAGAAACATCCTCGTAGGTTCCAGTAAATTCTACTGCACTAGGTTTATATATGCCACCCAATTCTAGTCACATCTCCCCACCATCCTTCCCTCCCCAATCTGATCCCTCATGTTTCCATCCACACCAAACCCCAATCTACCAATAAAATCAATAGATCTATTCCATCCCCCCACAAAAAAAGACTTTTTAAATAGTTAATAAGGAAAAATGAACATGTGATTTTCTAAATCTCTCTTTTCCTAGTCAAATCTGTATCTAAACCTATACTTATATTTCAAATGTTATAAAGGAAATTAAAGAATATATTGTGAAATTGCTATTGAGAAAATTATATAGGATTGATATTTCAATCTTTCCCTATTGCTAAATATGTCATGAAAAATAAAATAGTCAATTTTCGAACAACATGTCATTAAGTATACATATGCCTGCATGAAAAGAGAAAAAGGATATTCTTCAACAGCTATGTGATTTTGTTGAGTTGCTGAATGAAAAATAGATGGCTCAATAATGACACTAAATTCTTATTTTTCTTTCCCTCTTAAGTTCACGTCAGTTTTCTGCATTATAAATACATATATTTACATAGAACATGAATATTTATCTTAAAATCTGTTTCCATCCTGGTGTGATCTATCTGGCAGTAGCTACTGAGACCCTATGCACCCTTAGCTATGTACATTAGAGGAAAAGATATGATAGTAAATCTCTTCTCTCCCAGATCATCAACATACCCCTCCCACCTGTTCAATAACACACTCCTCCCAGACCATTGCCATACCCCACCCACCTGTTCACACCCACACTCCTCCCAGATCATCGCCATACCCCACCCACCTGTTCATACCCACACTCCTCCCAGACCATCGCCATACCCCACCCACCTGTTCATACCCACACTGCTCCCAGACCATCGCCATACCCCACCCACCTGTTCATACGCACGCTGCTCCAAGATCATCGCCATACCCCACCCACCTGTTTATCTCTATGCCTTGAATATATTCATAACTGCTCTTTTGCAGTCCTTGTCTTATGCATAGCTTACTATATTTCTCAAGGTCAAGTGTAATATGGGTTGTTAGGTTCTGGAGGAAGCATATTGTCTTGGCAATTCATTTTTGTGTTTTGGGGTTTGAGTTTAGGAATCTGGAATTTTGATGATTTAGTTGATTCTACATTTTGAGGTCTGGTTTTGTCTTTGTTGGGTTGGTGTTCTGTTTCTTGATTACTCTCTGGATCCTAGGCAAGTGTAGGGGCTGTGAGGCCACTGGTAGGGAATACTTCGCAGGTCAGTGGCTGGCAGAAAGAAACAGAAATGGAAAGACTGATAGGGCCTGCGGGAAGACACTAAATAAATTGGTTACACACAAAGGGACAAAGTTCTAAGGGAGTTGAGGTGTTGCGGAAAGAAGGCTCCTTCAAGTAGGCTGCAGCAGGACAGAGAGGATGTCTGGAGAGAAAGGGATGGACTGATTAAGGAGAACATGCTTCTTTAACAAGAGATTGGGTCTTCAGTGAAGTAAGTTGGTATGGGAAGAGGGACTCCCGCAGGTAGACTGCTACAAAGCTGAGCATGAAGCAGGAGAGATCAGAATGAAAGACAAGAAGTATATTGAAATTGCTTAGTGGAGACCCACCTTGGCCTAACAACTAGGAGTCCCTGGTAGAAAATGTTGCTGGGCATTTCCTGCTGACAAAAGGAATGGAGTTGGTCTCTAAGCAAAGGCTGGGAGGTTATGGAGGGCTAAGTCAGGTCCACAGCAAGATATGAAGTCTCCAGGAAATACTGATTCTCATTGCCTTAAAATGGATATCCCATGAATACTCTCATTGGGCAGATTTAATCCCTTCTGCCATTTCTGAGTCAGTTGGTCATCCACTCTTCCTCTAGGAAAACCAGGTGATGACATATTTCCCTGAGAATTGTAAGCTCTGTGCTGGAGGAGGTATTTGTCATGAATGAGAATTAGGTTGCTCCTTAAGAACAGAAAAGGGGAATACATAGGTTAGTGATTGCTAAAGCCAAACTGAAGTGCCAAAGGCACACCATATCCGATGTTTTCTTCATAGCTATTCCCTTGGGGTTTCTGTTTTGTTTTGTTTTTACACATTTCTTCTTATTTTGTAAATTATCACATGAATCCCTGGAAATTTTATTGTGATCAAGTAGTTTGATGTGCATCTCTGTTATGCTAAAGCTGACGCACACATATAGACTAGTGCAGTCTGGATTTTAAACTCCAAATTAACTGCAAACATTCTTTAATTGATGCTCCTAAGCACACGTTTTTTTATGCTTACCAAGAGCGACACTGCATTATCTGTACTGAACTCATCTTTCCACTTTCAACTTTAGTGACCTGCCTTTAGGTAGCTGCTAAGTTTCCTCGTACAATGTCTTAGGTACTGCTGATGCTGACCAGCTCTCAGACAACTCAAAAACTCACATAAATGTCTGCTCCTTCATATTTTTTTTAATTTTGAGATTATTATTTGCTACATTTTTCTCTTGTTTGTTTCTTCCAAACACACTCATATACCCTTCCCTGCTCTCCTTCAAATTTGTGGTCTCTTTTTTCCACTAATTCTTATAGTTTGCATATATGTGAGTTGGTGAATAGGAACTTTGTAAGTGCAAAAACTGGAAATACAGGAAAGATTCTTATACTGTAGCATTGGGTCAAAGTTTCTTCTTCTCTATGAATTTGGGTTTTTCTTGTTGGGGTTTTTTATGAAAGTTTTAATATTCTTCTTGCTTTCTTTTTATTCTTTTACAATTTCACACATTATCCATTCTATGATAATATTTTCCATCCCCTACATCTTATCTGTCTCTCCATACTCCTTACCCATCCAAATTCACATCTTTCTTCCTTAAAAACAACAAAGCAAACAAGAAAAATTACCACAATCAAAACTACAAAGTTCATTTTGTGATGGTCAAGTTCTCCAGAGTACTGACTGTGACCTATGGTCAAGTTCTCCTGAGTACTGACTGTGACCTAAAGTGTGGTTGATATGTCCAGTGGCATATCCATAAATCATATTTAAACATATACATATATTTATTACATGTATGTTCTGAATATGACACATCATATGATATCAGGTGTGGAATATTCCTCTCAGGATGTCATGTGGGTACTGAAAAGTTTTAACTTTGTAACATTTCAGATTTTATTTTTATTTAAATTTTTGGAGGTGGGAAACAGGGTTTCACTCTATAGTGCAGGCTGATCTTGAACTACTGAAATTCTCCTCTTTTATTTTCTAATGTCTCCATCACAGTATTTCTTTGTATTTTATTTTCTGGTCATGAACTTACCCAAGGTTGACCCAATAAGATTATGGAAAGGTATAAAATATAGTGCCTCACAATTTGATGTTTGAAGGCAGGTATGAAGCTTTCCATAACCCTTGGGCTTTCAGAATAGAGCATACAACTTTTAGTATTTTTATCATAAAATAAATATCTATCTACTGCCTTTAAAGGATTCTGCTTCTGTAAATTTAACTTCCTGTATCTGTAAAATTGAATAATTAAAGTTTTGAACTTAAACAAATCGCCCAAGGGTCAAATAATGATAGTATGATGATACTTTTTATGAGACACAGTTTCTCTGTGTGTATCTTGGCTGCCCTGGAACTCACTTTTAGACCAGGCTGGCCTAAACTAACAGAAATACATCTGGCCTTGCCTCCTGGGTGCTGGGATCAAAAGTATTCACCACCACCAGTGGCTTATGATAAAGGTTCACAGTCCAAAACAGCACTGTGTTTCTGAACACATTTTACTAATTTTATTATGATTTTGTTGTTCTTGTTTTTATTTTAATATCAGTTGCAATTTTAGACAATATTCTTTGTAATGCATATGTAATATTTTATTTCATTATGCTATAATACATAATATATAGTAGTTATAAATCTATTATATAATTACAGCTCAAAGAGAAAATATAAAACATATAAAATATTATAAGCTAGGTAACACAACAATAAAAACATGAGTATTGAGATTAATTTTCTTTGGAAAAACTTGAGTTTGAAATATATGTTTTAATTGTCTAAGTTATACAGCAGTACTCTTCATTATGTGTATAGTAAAGCCATTTCCGTTAGTGTATATATTATTTTAATGCCTACTGTGGTGGTTTGAATGAGAGGCCCCATAGGCTCCGAAGTTTAAATACTTTGTCCCCCATTGTTGCAACTGTTTGGGAAGAATTACATGATGTGGCCTTGTTGAAAGGGATGTGTCATGGAGGGATAAGTTTTCAAAGGCCCTAATCATTACTTGACAGTTGTGAGCATACCTCTGTCATATTCTTCAGTCTGGTGGATAGAAATTGACGCCAGTGAAGCCCACCTTAAAGCAAGGCCACTCAGGGACTTCCTGCATGGTTCTGAAGACTGAGCAGATACTTCATCTTGGATCTGGGTGGGGCATAGAAAATGCCCAGCAAGTTTTAGATTTGGACTATGTAAAGGGGATTTTCATGTCACATTGTTTTTCACATTGGAACAAAGGGCACTTTCTTATGTTCTTCAACAATTCACCCCTCCTCCAGGCTTTCATGGTTTTATACCCTGTGTTTCAAATGTCAATGTTTACTTGAATCTCAGTCCACCTTGAGCATTAGTTCATTTTTGTCTCAGCTGACATAAACAAAAATGCATTGGATTTTTTCCTGTGAGTTGCTACTGAAATGCCACCTGCTATAGCTGTAAGTGTTACATAGTAAGTACTTCATAGATTTTTGTGGTTTGATTAAGTCAATGACAAATTAAGTCAGACTGATTTTAGGTAGTTTTAAAAAAGCATTGCTTATTCAAGAAACCAGTTCCCTTTTCATGGGAACTTAGAGGTTTGAAGAAAAAAATGATAGATACATTTCCTTGATGAAAATACAAAGGAAATAATAACACTGATGATTGTTAGATAGAAATTTTAAACATGCTTTAAATTGCTATTTAAACTCTTTAACCAAATAAAAGGGCCATTATATTGATCTCTATTTTTTTGTTTTTGTTGCAATAGAATATGTTTTTTGTCAGTATACTTTCAGTTAACAATGCTAATAATGTAGCCATTGTTAATATTTGCTAGCAGGAAATCAAAGCACTGAAACATGACAACAACCAGCAGATTTCTGGTGCTGAGAGTTGATAGAGAGGATTGCATCAGGAAACAGAGGTAGCTCAAAGATGAGCCTTGCCATGCAGGGCCTCAGGAGATTTTATATCCAGTTGATTTCCGGAATTCGAGGTTCACGAGGATAAAGAAAGAGAAGCTTCATTGATGAGGGGTGATAGCTACAATTACCTGTGAATGTAAGGATGAGGTTGATGATGTAGCTAGGAATTATAATGGCCTGGTAAAGTCATGGTAACAGATTCTCTTCTAAGATCTGTGAGCTCACTTCCCAGAAATCTGACTAGCCTCTAGTACCTGAAATGATGAATCCTCAATGTGTGGGCCTGAATTGTGATTAGACAGCCGTACGTTACCTCCAACATGTGCGTGCCCCTAATTGAACCATTATGAATATTTTGTTATGCTAGGCATTGTTATGGTTAGCAGATGTCAGAGCTGGGTAGGACTATTAACTGCTTTCCCTCTTTTGGAAGCTTGTACGGTATTTTATGGTACCATGGAGGTCAGAATGAAGGAAAAAGGAAGGCTATAATGTTTGGTTCAGCTTGAAAACTCAGAGTCCTGTGCCTTAAGCATGTGGTCTCTTCAGCAATACAAGTGTATCATCAATCCATGAGAAGCAATGAAGGGTAACAGATACAATCTGTATTATTTTGGGAGTCTTTGGACTACCCTAAGCAATAATTCTGAAGGATATTTCCCCTGCCTACTATTGGGATTTTTGTTAGTCTGTGGTTCTTGTGGAGCCACATTGTCAGCCATATTGGCATAACTCCCTTTAAGATTTTAGATAGATAGATTAAAAAGGTTTTAGATATAAATATATATAGATGATAGATAGATAGAATATGATATTATTATTATATATCATAAATATAATAGTTAAACATATATTATACTTACAAAGTATTATATATATTTTACTTACAAAGTATATATACTTACATATATGCATATATACATGTATATGTGTCCACTTACCAGGAAGTTAAGACAGATGGAGGAGGGGGAGTGACAAATATCCCAACTGTTTGATAAAATATCAAGGAATCTTATTCTTTTAACTATATTCTCAAAACATTTTTTGAAAAAGAAAAAGAAAAATGTATCAGTTCAAACAAGGTCTTCTCATGCTGGAATTCATCAAGATTTAATGATGTCTTGCACAATTACTCAGAATTATACATCTCTATGAAATAAATTCAAATAAAAATGCCTATTAATTTAATGTAGAGATGTTTAAACATCATTATTCCTAAGGTTGCACAAAGTCTCTTCATAAAGAACAATAATTTCTCAGGAATAAAAAATAAGAAATAAGACTTTAGCATTTATTAGTGAAGGATTTTTGTCTTATTTTGCTTATTATTCTTAGATATTGTGAAACTGGCCTTAGAATGAAGCCCTCAAGTGTCTTTTATTGCTTAAGTTAATGACAGAATGTGTTGGGGTAATTGTGTAAATTCTCATACTAGAAAAATAAAACTGAAGTGAACGGCATGTTTTAACATTCTGCGTTGTGTATTTTGTCAGTATAGAAACCACTGAAATGTCTGAGTCACGTTTAGTTCTTAAAAACCTGTCACCATTCCCAGTTCGCTGTTCTCTCACCAGAATGTTCAAGCAAGCTGTCATACTTGGGAGATATCTAGGAATATATAGAACTGTAGAAAAAAGAGATTAGCATATTATTAATCAAATGTAATTCTCATACTCTTCAGTTTCTTTTGGTTTGTATCTGTCTTCTTTCTGGATGCTTGCTTAAATGGTGGTGGCAAAAGACGAAACTGTCTATGCATGTTTAATTTTATTTATATTTGGGTAATTAGTGGATCACTAAATATGGTTCTTTAAGTTATTGTTTCAAGTGAACTACTAGAACTCTGTGCCTGTTTTTTTTTTGTGCTTGTTTTTGCTGTTATTTTCATCTAGTTATTTTACATCTCAACTGCAGCCTTCCTCCTCCCCATCCTTCCCACCCAGTACCTCTCCCCCATTCTCCCTCTTCCACCTTCCAATCCCCTCCTCCCACTTCTCCATGCAGAAATGGGCAAGTCTCCTATGAGTATCAATAAAACAAGGCATGTCAAGTTGCAGTAAGACTCCCATATATTAAAGATGAGTAAGGAGACCCAGCATGAAAAGTGGGGTCTGAAAAGTTAATAAAAGTGTTGGAGAAGTACCCTGTCCCCACTGTTAGGAGTCGCATACAAGGACCAAACTACACAGCTGTAATATATGCAGAGGGCCTAGTCAGTGTCATTCAGCCTCCCTGGTTGTCAATTCCGTCCTTGTGAGCCCCTATTACCCCAGGTTAGTTCATTGTGTGAGCCTTCCCAAGGTGTACTTGACCTCTCTGCCTTCTACAATCTTCCTCTGCAGGATTCCTGAACTCCACCTATGTTTAGGTGTGGGTGTTTGCATCTTCCTCCATCAGTTGCTGGATGATACCTCTCTGATGAGAATTGGCCCAGGCACCATTCTTGTCAGAGGTTAAGCACAGTTCAGGCTACATATGCACTATTGCTAGGAGTCTAAGCTGGGGTCCTCCCCATAGACACCTGGGAGATTACCTTGATCCAGGCTTCCACCTGACTTCAAAATGTCACCCAGTAGTCCCCCTCAGCATCCTCCCCCTCAGTGCCTACCCAACCTGATCAATCATTTTCCCTCCTCATTCTTCCCTAGTCCACTAACAAAATCTCTTCTATTTCCCTGTCCCAGGGAGATCTTGGTGCCCCCCAACATGAACTTCCCTTGTTACTTAGTCTCTCTACGTCTGTGGATTGCATAGCATAGTTGTCCTTTATTTTGCAGCTAATATTCACTTATGAGTGAGTACATACCATGATTATCTTTTCTTGGTCTGGGTTACCTCACTCAGGATGATTTTTTTCTTTTTCCGTTCATATGCCATCAAATTTCTCAGTGTCCTTGGTTTTAACAGCTGAGTAACACTTCATTGTGTAAATGTACAGCATTTTCTTTATCCATTTCTCGGTAAAGGGACACCTAGGTCACTTCCAGGTTCTGGCTATTACAAATAAAGCTACTATGAACATAGTTGAGCGAGTGTCCTTTTGGTATGATTGAGCATCCTTTGCATATCTGCCTAACATTGATATAGCTGGTCCTTGTAGTAGGTTGAGTCCCAGGAATTGCCACACTGACTTTTAAAGTGGCTGCGCAAGTTTGCAATCCTATCAGCAATTGAGTATTGTTCTCCTTGCTCCACATCCTCTCCAGCATGGTCTGTCACTTGTGATTTTGATTTTAGCCATTCTGACAGATGTAAGATGGAATCTCAGAGTTGTTTTGATTTGCATTTTCCTGATGGCTAAGATGTTGGACATCTCCTTAAGTATTTCTTGACCATTTAAGATTCCTTTGGTGAGAATTCTGTTTAGATCTGTACTCCATTTTTAATGGATTTGTTTGGTTTATTGATATCTAGTTGCTTGAGTTCTTTATATATTTTGGAAATCAACCCTCTCAGATGTGGGGTTGATTCCCATTCTGTAGGCTGCCGTTTTGTGCTATTGATGGTGTCCTTTGCCTTACAGAAGCTTCAATTTCATGAGACGCCATTTATTTCTAATGTCAATGCCTGTGCTGTGCCTGGTTTTAATGCACCTTTATAACTATATTTCCCCATGAGAGGTACAACAGCCTCCTCTACTGTATTTTGTATATGCCCTGCACAGTGGGGCTAGAAAAGTTTAATTCATTTTTGGCTGTTACAGAATGCTACACATCTGCAGAAAAAAAAATTACCATTTACACTCATCTCTTGTCCTACATTTCTTGTCTGTTTGTAACACACAGTGATTTCTCATTTTCCAATTCTGAACTTATGCATCTGTTAGAAATGCTTTTTATAAAAGGTGACTATGGTTATCATGACTGCAATAGGGGTTCATTTCCTCTGAAATCACAGGTTTGCTTCCTGCTTTTTACATAAAGTGCTTCTTTGAATAGGAAAGAATGAGTAAATTAGGGGCTTTTAATAAATGATTTTTATCTTATGCGAATTGGTGTTTTACCTGCATGTATGCCTGTGTGAGGGTGTCGGGTCCCCTGGAACTAGAGTTATGAGCCACCAGGGGGATGCTGGGATTTGAACTCAGGACTTCTGGAAGGGCAGTCAGTGTTCTTCTGAATGATCTCTCCAGCTCTTGGATATCAGAGTTTGAAGAGGCAATAACTTATATTAACCAAAGTACTAGAGTGTCTTCATATATGAAATGTAAATAGAACTTTTCCTTTATGTAGATTGGGGACACATTTAAGATCATGACTCATCCCTCCATTTATTCCCAGAACTGCAAACAGCAGCATAAAAACCAGTATCTCCTACATGATTAGGCAACTGTCCATAGTGCATAACCTACTTCATAGTACCTTCTTGCAGGTACATCCTCTAGCCATTGTGAAAATTACAATTAGTAGGCCTTCACAATTTCTTATGCATTTTGAGTATCTATAGATATATACGTTTTCTGAAACTGTTAAAAAATTTTGTTTGTCCTATTTTATTTAGAAAGGTGTGCTGCAGAAGTCACTGGCAGATATCTGAAATCCTGATTACTACCAATCAACCTATGCTATGTTAATCTTTTATATATGTATGTATAAATTTAATGCATTTTCACATTTACTAAATACTTATAATGTGGCCATAAATTTTGCAGTTTGAGGTGAGATGACAAAACTAGCACTATTTATTTTGCCTTTTGATGACTTCATTAAAAGATTTGCTATTTCTGTAGTTGTTACCATTACCAACCTACATTTTTCTCCTTAATGCCCAGAGCCCTTGACTTTTCATGTGGAATGTTTTATAATTTTTTACGTATCATGCCCAAGTTTCCAACATTTCTGCTCTTACACTTTAGTAATATTATAACTTGCAACAAAGCACAGGGATACTGAAATTACTGATCTTGTAAGGGATATGGTCACTTTGTGGGTGTAATGTATCATGTAGACACAGTGGTTGGAAGGGCGATTCAAATTCAGGCTGGAAGGAAAAGACAAGAGCAAGATTTTATGAGTCTATTCAGATTGTCACATGATTATAAATCAGTGTGTTCCTTTTACTATTTTGCACTTACATTTTAAACTAGTCAGCTGACGGTAAACAACACCAGAGAAACATGACTGTGCTCAAGTAGGGAGACTGTACTGGAACGGATCTCAGTTTGAACGATGCTTGCTCAGGGCACACAGTGCCCATGACTTGATTCCCATCGTCCTGTAGAGCCAAGGATAATGGTGAACAATTGAAATCTCAGAATTTGGGAGGTGATGTTAAGATGATTATAACTTTAGAGTCAACTCTCAGGTACATATCAAATTTGAGGCCAGGCTGGCACATATGAGATTAACTCTAAAATGACAGAGGAAAAAGACTTACTCTCACAGTGGTTGAGCTGAAAATTCTAAACTCAAGATGTCAGCAAGGCCGAGAACCAACTGTACCACAGACTCTGGAGTTTTTTTGTCATATTTCTAGTTTGTGATAGGTGCTGACATTCTTTCATGCCACTGATTGAAGCCACGTTACTACAGTCTTGGCCATCACCTTTGCATTGACATAGTGTCTTTTCTGATGTCTCTATTAGAGGAACACCTGTCTTTGAATTTGGGACTTCTCTGGGGGACCAAGATTGACATCATCTTTATATCCTTAAACAGTACCTCTTTGAATGGAATATTTTTAAGTAAATAAACATTCACATGGCACTATGCCTTGAATATAGGTATACCACATTCATATACCATGTTGTTTTATCAACATTCAGCTTGCTAAAATAGTAGCTTAGATTTATTAATATATAGTAGTGAGTTAGGCTGATAATTTTTGTATCTTTTACTGTTATGTAATCAAGTATGTGTAGGTATAAAAATATTCTTAAGAATGGGTAGGACTCTATATCTCAGATTTCCTGCATGAAAATTGATTATGAAGCACAATGATAAAAATTAATGCCTCCTGGAAGACATAGCAATCTGTGGATTATAATAACTGTGAATAAACACAATACTGGAAATTTAAATCAATATCAGACTCTCTCTGTCTCTCTCTGTCTCTCTCTGTCTCTCTCTCTCTCTCTCTCTCTCTGTGTGTGTTTTCTTTTGAAACTCCATTATAGAGTTCTTGCATGTAAAGCTTGTAGATGACAATGTTCTGTCACAATGCTGAAAGTTTAGAAATGCTTTGAGGAAGCATCAATGGATATCACCCATAATCTCCATATAAGTAAGAAAAAACCTATTTAATATATAGAAGTAAAAATCCCAAGTAACCTATTTAATATATAGAAGTAAAAATCCCAAGTAATATATAAAGTCTCCAGATATCTCCAATACCTTACCCAATGAAATTCAGTAGCAGAGGTATTAACCATTACTTCATTGACTCTATACAAGTGGGTTTGTGTAAGAAGCTAAATAACAGCTATATTAAGGTTTATATGGCTAAAAACATGAGACTTAAAAACACATAAGGATTGGAAAAGATATTGTAATAATACTTTAAGTATTCATAGGATCTCTCTCTCTTTTACTTTCCATGAATGAAATTGACCTTCACAAATTGGGTATTTCATAATTATATAACTTTATCACTACTTTTCATTATATTTGCTCTTTAACTACATATAGAGATTCAAATTAAATAACACTAAGACAATTCTTATTTTAAATAAAGTGACAAATATTGAAAAGCATAGATATAAACCTTACATTCTATTTTAATATTGCCACTTGCAGTTAAAAATTAACTCAGTATATTTAGCAGTTTTGAACAGAAAGCAAATATTTGGCATGATACGAGCATATAGTTCCTTGTCTAAGTTCACCCTAGCAATTAGAAAGCAAAGTTTAATCTTACTGTAATGAATTTATCTTTTAAACTATCCCAATCCTATTTTACTTTCATGACAATTTTAACATGCAGATCCTGTGATTAAGCCAATGTATTAAGCCATTGTACATTGAAATTTTCTTTTAAAGTGGCTGACAATAAAACGTAAACTATAATGTGCTTAGACACAAGTCCAAGCTCCCAGATACAGATAACAAGAGCTGAGTGTTTCAGTGTGGTGTGGATATGACCCCTGGGAAATCACCATGTGGAGGAACTTGACAGATAGAGTAGAAAATACCAGTCGATGACGGTGAAAAATGTGTCAAGAAAACATTTTAATGGATTTTTTTTCCACTTTACTTACCAGAGAACAGGATAACCAATAAGTACATGTATCTCTATTGCTGAGTGTTAAAGCCCTGCCAATTCCTCTACCCTATGATTGATAGAAGCCCTACTGTTCACCATCTGTTATTAAAGAGCCACGTTCTTCAAGCAGACATAGTTTCTTTATATAATTTTCAATATTATGGGCATTATACATCTCATATTACTTCTATGAAAGACATAGAGACTTTGGAAAAAACATCTGACTTCATTGTTTTTCTTGCTCTTTATCATGTCTCTGACATCTTCACTGATTATTGGAACGTTTCTAGTTTACACACGGAGCATTTGGAGTTAATACTGATATCAAAAACAAAATGAGATGTGAATAGGTTTGAACACACATGCATACTTTGCAAAAAGGTTTAACTTCAAAAAATAAACCTTCTTACAAGACCTCTGCATTTAAAAATTATACAAAAGTAACATTTTTCCTTTAATACATGAAGCAGAAAAGAGTGTTAAGATTTGGGGATGAGTATTATGTTGCTTCAAAGACTTTCAGGTGATTCTTTGAAGGAAACTAATATGTAGTTATGAAGGGCCTTCAGAATTTCCAAGTTAATTGAACTCAAGCAAATTAAGAAAGGGCAGGTTGCATGTAGATCCAGAGATGGAAAATAGTTGGATAATATCTAACCCCTATGGTTCAGTGGAGATCTATGGACATTTTAAAAACAGCATTAAGGAAGTTGGAAGAGTTTTAATTAAATGAAAACATAATAAACATCAATGATCAGATTGTAAAACTTCAATTTTATTTTAGCTTATATTTTAATGAAAATTAAAGAAAAAGTTTCAGTACTAAGTTTAATTAAAGTAGGCAATGCAAAATATTAAGTTATAAGTGCAGTAGTTTTTATGTATTCTACATTTCAAAGGATTTGCAATGAGCATTATTCTGTGGATTATATAAAAGGGAATTTTACTGGTCATACTATATGAATTTATAATTTCTACCTGAGAAAGAGAAGCAAATATTTTACAATTACTTTGTACTAGCACCAAGACAATGGGAATAGGTGCTGGGTGCCATACCTTGACAAAGATTACTTAGGTCTGCATACCCCTTTGCTTTCTATTCAAACCTAAACCTTATGAAAATGAACTGTTGGAGAGGGGATTACTAGATCTGGATCCCTCTATTTGTCTTCTGGTGGCCACATGGAATCAATATCCTTACTCTTTTTTAAAAACTTAAGAAGCAAAATAATAACTTTGTAATCCAGTAATTTGGGTAATCCACATGATGATCTTCATCACGTTGATTTGTTCATTTATTGTGCAAGGTGAAATGGCAGCTGTGTCCGAACTTTTGTTTTCACTAGTTTTCCCAGTATAAAGCTAATGCAAGCCTGCATTTTGATTGGTAGTGATTTATTTCAATAAGAGTTTCCATCTGTAGCAGAGAGAACTTTCTTGATGTGGGGCAAAGACTACAATTATATGTAGAATGAGGACAAATTCTTATAATGTAGTTAGGGGTTACGCTGGTTAGGTGAAATGGTATTATAGGCTCTCCTCAAAGATCCATGAATTTGCTAGCTTTGGGGAGTTGTCCAGGGTTCCAATATTTACAGCTTATTTTTATAAAAATTAATTTAAATATATTTATATAAAATTATTTATAATTTTGTAATATATATACAATTACAAGCAGAGAACTCTCTAAAATAAAAAATTGTATTTTAATGACAAAATCAATTTATTTGAGAGTTGTTAGTCATTTTTAAGGAAATGTCAAAAGCAAATTTTGAAAGGGTGTATAGATAAGCTCCCTTCAAATTAAAATTTTTCTTTCTTCAGATATAGCATATATAAAATGTACACTCACTTATTTCATATGAAATTAAAAATATTTTGTTTCCTATAAAACTTTTGTAAAGAGCTATTGACTCATGTGTCTAGGAAAGGGATAATTCCTTGTCCTAAGTATGTTAACTGCCACTTGTGTCTATTTTATTAAAGATTCTATTATAGTTAACTATATAACTTTAAACTAAGTTATTTAAGTAAATTCTAACTTGGGATTTCACTAAAGACTACTTTAAATATTCATCTAATTCAGAATTCCCATGAATTTCATTAAGTATCATGCCCAATAGGAACATGTGCTGTTGGCACATCACAACCAACACCGTGATGCCAATGCCATTTGAAAGCAAAGTTGAATTAACTTACATGTATGATTTAATTCTGTTAAGGGGTTCATTCAGCACCTGTTGGGTCGTCTTTGTTACAGATATTTTATTTGAAGAAATAAAAATCTTTCCAGTGGTAGTATCTACTTAATTCCCTGGGCTTTTAGTTGTACAATACTCCTAAAACAGACCATTATTGAGGATTGTTCTGTCTTATATTATGCAGAGTACAAAGATATAAAACATTGATTCTTTTTCTTATTTTTCTTTTCTCAAGTTACCAGTTAGTGACAAAATTCTAGCAATTTGAAGATAGTATATCTCATTAGTTTCACTGCAAGATACAGTTTGACCATGAACTCTTGACATTTCCCTTGTTTGGTGAAAGTGTACTCTATCACTTGGCTATCATAATATATGTACCCATTTTACTGCTCTTTCTAACTACACATTTATTTTCTCTTTCCCCTCTTCCCTGTGATGCCTCTTGGGTTTGCATTAGTTGTGTTGTGGGTCATGTTCTCAAATCTAGGAACCTAAGACCTGTGGTGTCTCTGGTCTTTCACTGAAATGTAAATTTGTAGTGACCGCTGGAGAGTCAGTATGGGAAAACCATAGGTGTGGCCAATTCACATATATGGGAAAACATTTCCCCTCTTGTTTGTCTAGTGCTGTCAATGGCAGCCAACCAGTACATATATAATGACTCTTCCATTTTCTTTCTTCCTCTGTGTGTATACCACAACCAATTTCTGTGTTGGACATAAAGCACTTAAATGACATTTAATTCCCACTTCTTACTAAATGTTGCTTTGTACTCTTATTAGGTTTTTGTCTCATCTCAAATGCTGTCAAATGTATTGCCAATAAATGTCCCTAGCAGTACAATTCTAAAACTATCTTTGCAAAAAGTTTTTTTTTAAGTATTAGGAAGTAATACAGTTTATTTTTCTTAATACATTCCAAAGATTGTCATTTTTTTTGTCATGCTTATAGTTATCAGTGGTCATCTATTTCTAGTGGCATCACTGTTTAACAAGACCCACCATATTAGAATGACAGTTTAAAAGAAAAAGTTAAGCCAAACAATGTCTTCTTTATTACATATGTCATACTTTCCAGTTTGGTGTCTTTAATGAATATACTTAGTTCTTTGGAGTCTAAAAAATGTTATAAAAAGACTACTCCAGATTCTCACTACCCCCTCCTTTAGTTAGTTAAGTTGATCTAGATTAGTCTGCATGAGTGAAGTATAATTAGACCCAGTTGTTCAAAATAGAAGAGTTTTTAGAATACCCACCCATTATGAGGCACTAGACAGTCTCTGCTGACTGTAGACACCTAGAGATTTCAATTAGGCTACATCTCACCAGCAGCCTCTGCTGTCACAGAAGAAGTTGTAGAAAGCATCCCTAATTGCCTATTTCTTCTTACCATGTCTGCCAGAAATCACACATATTATTCTCACATTTTAAGTGGAGAAACTCCTACTGCAAATTCAAATAACAAATCCAAGACTTTACTCCATATTAGAAATTGCTAGTAATTTTAAGAAGCAGAGGCAAGGCTGTGGGTTTGAGAACACCTCTACACTGAACAAATATTTTCTGACTCTGGAAAACGGATTAAGACACTAAGTGTGCTATTCGAGTTATATATATGCATCCAGTGACTAATGAATTAGAAACATACATTCACTTATCTAGAACATACACATGTCAATTCCCATAAATCTGTCTATTTTGTCACCACAAATGCATATTGTTCAATTATTCATTAACAATGATCCTTCTTGTAGAAAATATTTTCTAATATGTTTAATAAGAATGTGTACAAAGAAGTGATCAGTCTTCCAGTATTCCTTCTGTTGGACCACACAGTGAAAGCAGGATAGAAGCAAACTGAAAGACAATTTTGTAACCACTTCCTGAAAAGATTCAAGTAGTGCATATCTGAGCATTGGTATCCAGACTTCATATTATTTCTATGAGATTTTCGACACAAGAATTAAATCTTATTATATTCAAATACATACTATTAAAATGCTGTAAATTTACCTTATTCCAAACTCTAGAGCTTTACTAGAATACCATGTATTATACCAAATCCAGTTGCTAGAGAAATAATTTCCATTGGCTTTTTTGTGGGAGAAAATTGCATCATAAATCAAATCAACTAGATTTGTTAATTTCTTCACAAAATCCATCCTCCATTTGAGACAATCTTTCACTTTCTCATTGTACAAATACTTTCCAAGGAAGGTGCTATCTTCTATTATTTTCTGTATAATAAGTAATGCTATTTGTTAGGTCCATTGACCTTAACATACTTAACTAATCACTTTAGTTTTATTATGTTAAGTATAACATAACATGTCACAAAACTCTATGTGTACGTGTGTGTGTGTGTGTAGCACTCTGTCAGCATAGAATTGGTTTTTTTTCTCTTAAAACCATTTCACTACCTCTTACATGTTGTTCTCTGAGCCTTAGCTGTAGACTGTATTGTAGTTGTATCAAATAGGGTTGAGCAACCCACAGCCCGTTGTTCTCTACGTTTTGACCATGTGTATATTTTGTTATATTCCCTGTCTGCTAAAAAACAAAAACATATTCTTTGACGTGGGGTAAGAGCTATGCCTACCTACAGATGTAAGGAACAGGATTTTGAACACAGTGAGATACTGTTCTGAGAAACTGTAGCGTCTTTGGCCTCATTAGCCATGTTCGGTTCAGTAGAATTATAGTGCCAGGCTTGAATCCCCTTCTGCTGAATTGGTTTTAAGCCACATGAAATGGCTGTAGGTTTCCTCAAAGATGTCAGTGCCATTAATGCATTTTTGGAGCTAAATTGTGGTGTTAGTCAGTGCTGTGGTTCATAGGCATTACAACAGGATGGGGTTATTGATTCATTTTCTTTCTTGGCAGCTTTCACACTACCTTGCACTACCACAACTGATATTCTTCAGGAAAGTGGCCTATAAAATTATTGAGGCTACTGACTATATATCAATATTTTTCAATATACCTAGATTCTGACATACAATATATAATCTTTATGCCTGAGGAATATTTTAAGATCAAATTGCTCATAAAAATAAGCTGTTATAAACAATTTTTGTGTAAGCTCAAATATGCTACGTAGTTCCTGGAAAACATACTTCCTTTAAAAAGAAACCAGAAAACCAGAAGATTTCTTTTACATTCTTTTAATATAGCTTGATAAAATAATACTGAAAGGTAATCCTATAAAGTCATTTTCTGGATATGCCATAATGATTTGCGGTACACATCTAAGAAATGTATTGACCTAATGAAGGACCAATACAGCTTTTGTTACAATTAAATCTAAGATTCCATATACTGCAGAGACATATTCATTTACCAAAACATGTTGACAGCATTCCTGAAAGCATTGAGTTGCATTAGTAAGGTAGACAAAGTTCTGTCTCCTGAACATTCTGTTTATGAGAGCAAGGCAGAAAACAAATCTCAAAATCATAATAAGTAAGTTTCATGCTATATTTAAAAAGATATACTTTTGAGAAAGATCAAAGTAAGAGAGAAAGCAATTATGATTTGCATAGGAATAGTAGACTTACTAGGGTATTTCATGATACCCATTGCTCAGGAGCAACTGAGGAAAAAGTTTGATAGAGATGAGAATGATAGAAAAATGCCTTCTCAGGTAAAGTATTTAGGTCAAGGCTCCTGAGATAGAGGTCTTACTGTCATTTTCAGCATGGAAACAAGAATTGTGTAGAAAGCTGATTTAATTTATTACAATATAATATTATTAAATATTCAAAATATCTATTTGCCTGTATTTTCTGACTTTGTAAAAAGACTATATTTTTGAACACAGAAAAAAACAGCATTTTCACAGAAGATACCATAACCAGATGTACGAATGACATAGTATTAAAAATTGGAAATACAGCTAATCAAAGCAAAGATTACAGTGTTTTATTTAAAGGTGACAGAATGAGTAGGTCCTGAAGAAAGGAAAGAATTTCATCATGGGGATTATTTGCTCCCTTTGACAAATATATTAAGAGATTTTAAATGCTTTAAGTTTCTAGCATACAGAATGTTTAACATTATTTCATCCTGAAAACTATTAAAGCAAGTGTAATAAGATGTAGTTACTCATTACATATCAGACAAGTATATAATCTTGAATAATATGTCAGTTTCTGAAAGTCATAGTTCCAGGCATTTTTTGCTGCTTACCATCTATGTTTGGAAATCAACATATTCATAGAAACCACCATAGTGACATGTACAACAGTGTAAGACAAATGTTTAGCTGGATTTTGGAAATTGCAATATTTATAAATTCTTTTAGCATTAAATAGACAATAATAAATCTTTTTATTTCATTGTCTATGACCTACCTCAATTAGATTCATAAAATATTTAAAAGCATTTTTTACAGGAAATATCTTGCTATAAGCTATTTTAATTAACCATGTAAAAGATCTACATTCTGCCACTTGCAGCAAATTCTGTTACTTGGGAATATGTTTGTCTTTATTAAATTGATCTTAAATAAAACATCGCATACCTACTATATATAAATAGCTGATTGGCCATCCAATATCTAATTAATTAAGACATTCATTTGTTTTGTTGTTTATTTTTGAGATTGTATTTTAATTACATTTCCCTTTTCCTTCCTTCCTCCAAAACCTTCCATATAACCCACCTTGCTCTCTTTTATTCATTGCTTCTTTTTCATCAATTGTGGTTAGATTCATACACCTATTTATATATACATATACACCTCTGAGTATAACCTGTGGAGTCCGTATAGTGTGATTTGTATGTATGTTTTCAAAGTTGATCATTTGACACTGGACAATCAGTTGATATCATCTTCCCTGGGGAGAACTACCTTCAGGCTCACAGCTTTCCTCAGTTACATATAGTTTTTGTTTATGTGTTGAAACCTTTCGGACTACCCCGGTCTAGTTTGGCATGTTTGAAGGTGTCTTCCTCCTTCTACTCTCTTTGCTTGGCCATATTAGACACATTAGTGAGACTTTAGTTATATAGCTTCTGGTGTTAGTGAGAAAAACAATCTCACATCAAAATACCTCATCCTCTTGCTCTTACAGTCTTTCTGCCCTCTCTTCTTCAATGCTCCCTGAGCCTTAGGTGTGGAAGATTTTTGTTGATGTATCCATAGGAACTCAGTTCCAAATCTGCATAGTGATTAGTTGCAGATTTTGGCAGTGGTCCCTGCCTGTTGCAAAGAGAAGTCCGTGATGAACAGTGAAGACTGCATTTATCTTTATTATAAGATGATAGATAGATAGATAGATAGATAGATAGATAGATAGATAGATAGATAGATAGATAGGTTTTAAGGATTATATTAGTTTAGTAAATTAATAGCTGGAGATTCACCTCCAGTGATCACAATTTCTCTAGCACTGATTAGTTAGCTAGGTTTCCAGGACAAGGCATACAATTACTTTTGTTGAGTGGGTCTTAAGTCAAATTAGAGAGCTGTTGGTTACTCCTGTACCCTAAGGATTATTATGCCATGCAAGCCCTTGTTGATGTTCATAGGAGTCACAGCTGGGTAGGACTGTTGGTTACCTCCCCACTTTGGAAGATGCATGCTGTCTTGTAGTACCATTAAAGCTGCAATTTGCCCTTTTGTGTGTTATTTCCATGCATTCTGATACCATTTTATAAAAATGAAGTTTATTGGAGTAAGAAAAGATAATAGACGAAATTAATCTACAGCATTTTGAACAGGGGAGTGAAATAAGTATCTCTGTCCTAACAGATGGTGATATCCTGGTTATCTCAATCAACAAATTGGATTTGGAACAAGAAAACATTTTAAATATTAAATTGTAGCACAGCAAAAAGCAGATTATTGTCACTTCTCAATGTTTTCATAAGAATATTTAATACAGTATTAAATATAGTTTCTGAGTCCGAAGAAAGTGATATTAAAGTGGAATATGTATCTTTTTATCATTTGAATTAGATTGAGGTGGGCTTTAATGTCTCATAACTTTCATGAGTGGAACTGTGCCATTTATGAACTGCAGGTAATCTTAGCAGCATTCAGTAGAAAAGTGTCAGCAAGAATGGTTCCTTTTAGAAGGAATATAGTAATTACTGTGGTGCTGTATAAAATTTGCCTATCTATATTCATGTGATTAATGTAACATGGAATTTACAAATTTAAGTGCATAATACTGGAAATGTAGGAAGGAAGATTTTATAGTAATATGACTCTGGCTATATATATTTAATACTTGTGGGGGCTTAGAAAGTGAATTGTGCTGAATAGCTCAACATTTGCAACTGAGTTTGCAATGATCATAAGTTGGTACATGCATTAACTGGATTTCCAGACTTCTCAATATATGTCTACTACATTTCCAGGCACACAGGAGGTGCACAGTGTTTGAGGCTGTTACTGTTTATATAGTTATATTTGTTTGTATTATGTATTTATTTATTTGCCTTTCCTATGCACAGGTTAACCCCATGAGCAAAGCTTTGCAGAACATTTCTCGTCATCATTTATAGCAGTATAAACTGGACTCTCCAATCAGAATGATTTAACAAGAATCAATCTTAGATATATCCTGAAATACAGGACTTCAGGGTTGTGTCATGACAGTACCACCCACCTATAGAACCAGCAGGGGACAGGTAACAGAGAATCAAACTGAAATATAACCAAAGAAAATGCTCCATATAAATTCAAAAATGAGTATCAATCCTTGGCATATTCTTCTTCTTAAAGCGTGAAACAATCCCACACATGTTTGGAATTATTAATAAAAGAGTTATTTATTTGAGGGGAAAAAACTTACAGAACACCGTCCTAGATAATAGCCCTATGCACAACCAGGAAAGGAGTCTAGTCGCTGAACCGGAGTCCGAAGCAAGAGAGCAAGAGGAGGGCTGCCGCTGCTTTTTAAAGTGAAAGAGACCACACCCCAGTGGGCTGGTATCTCAAAGGCTATTGGCTGAAGAAACGGAAGGAGATCCCACAGCACCTCCCCCTTTTGTTTAAGTAACAGAGTTCTAAACCTACTACAAATTTATATACTATAAGAACAAATATCCTACTCTAACTAGCTTAAGTCTTGTATAATAAATAACTTGGTCAAGTCACAAGAGGAAAGTAACTACATTTATCTAGTCTTCAACCCCATCAAATATCCGAGAAGGGAAATAATGTTACCTGAGTAATTAGAAAGTGCAATCAAACAACTTCCAAAACATGCAGCAAATCACAGAGAGAACTGGCTACCTGGGCAATCACCCAAAGTCATGTTTGCATCATTGAAGCAACCAACTTTGGCTAAGGCGTAGAATAACTGAGAGATTATATTTAAAGGCAAGAAATTTTTCAAAACCATCTTACCCTGTCTTGACAGTTCTCCTTATCTATTTCCGGATACTATATATTTTGTCAGTAGTTGAGGTATGGGCAGTTCCTTGCCCAGAGGGCAGTTTTGACAAGAAGAAGACAAGCTCCAAGTGGAGTGTTTTGGTGTGCAACAATCTCTTGGGAATATGTTGGTATTGCCAAGAGCAATTGTGTCTCGCTGTCACAGAACTCTAAATTAGATTAAATGCCATTTTCTACAGCTCTTTGAAGGGTTTGAAAATTATCTATTTACACAGAATATAATCTCTACATATCTAAAAAACCCGATTAGTCTAACTAGAAATATGACAAACATAGGTGGCTATTAATCTATAATTCTTAATACCTATCTAACTTAAAGATTAAGACAATAAACAACTGTGCAATAAATGAGGACAATGACCTCCAAATGTAAACAATGTAAAAATATACACTGCAATATGGTAAATATATATATCATTACATAAAAAGTGTTTTAAATAGAGGTAGAAGCATGCATGCATACAATATTCAATATAATTTAACTTTGTATCCATGTACAAGAATCTATGCAGATGTAATTATCTATAAACAATAATTCACAAATACCAGTCTATTATCCCATCATCCAATTTCCCATCTTAATTTTTCAAAAAGATCCCTGAGCTTATAAAATTCCTCCCCCAACCCTCAACCATATACCAACTATAATCAACCCCTAAATGATATCCCTAAGTATGAGGACCAACTGTGGTGGGAGAGGGGCTGTAATCTTCTATAATTACTTCCAGCGGTCATGGGGGCTATGTTCTTTCTAGAGGATCCCGTGAAAGTAAAATGATGGTTAAATTTCAAGATCAATGTCTGGTAAAATTGCAAATAGTCTCTGAGTATTTTGTGGAGGTCTGGCCAGAATGTTGTAAAAGATGTGCACAATTTCTTCTAACTAAGTTGGAACCGTCTTGTGTAGCTGGTATCCGAAACAGGTCTTGTAGTAACGCTATCAGTATCATGACATCATATCAACCAAGTGGAGTTGTTGTTATGGGACGCATCTTCTTCCTGGAACTTCAAATATCACTGCAAAAAAAACCTCATTGTTCATTATGGAAAACTTAAACATTCTTTATATAGACAAATACAGACATATATTCAATGAAAGGCATGATAAAGACAAAAATAGAGATGAAGAAAAGCAAAGACGTTTTCTAAATTTATTTTTCTTTCTGTCCCACATCATGGCTCTTGACATGAGACAGAAACTCAAGAAACTCTGGGTTTTTCTCTTAAAAACAGGGTTGGAATTAGAGAGGGACTGAGCCAGAGTCCAACTCCAAAACCAGCTTTATAAATTTAGAGATATAAATGTATATCTTTGATTTTTATACTTAGAGAACCTATTCTGTTTTCTTGATGATCCCTATTGGGTAGTTATTTTTCCATCTGTCAGTATTCAAACATCCAGGGTTCCTTGAATTTTTCAAAGATGAGTGTTTTCCTGTGGGGATAAGAACAGAACCCTGCCCCCATCCTATATGTTTTTCTTACTACCTGTATTATTATCATCATTGTGGATGAGCTGCCATTTCTCCTTTCCAATATTTCTCCTTTTCAAACAGAACCTTTATTAATTTTGATGGTATCCATAATTTTTCTTCTTTTGTGGAAACAACAGCAAAACCCCTACCTCAACATAGCACAGCTCCTGGCTTCCATTGAGAGGTCAGTATGTCCTTGAAATAAACTGGTTGATTTAGTTCATCAGATTTTTCCATTATCCAATGTTTTTCTGTTGCTGTTATCCCTTTCTCATTGGCGTTAATAAAATTCAAGGTTAAGAAGGCATTATCTAATCTATTTCTGGGGGTATTTTCCACCCCTTTCTGTTTATTTAACATATCCTTTATAGTTCCATTTGATCTTTCTATAACTGCTTGACCTGTAGGATTGTGTGGTATACCTGTAACATGCTTAATATTATATTAAGCAAAAAACCATTTCATTTTCCTAGAGACAAAAGCTGGACTGTAATGTAATCTATCTCTATTTGAGCAGGTATACCCATGATGGTCATAACTTCAAATAAATATATGATTACTGAATCAGCTTTTTCTGAACATAAAGCAGTTGCCCACTGAAAGCTTGAATAAGTGTCAATGGTGTGATGTACATATTTTAATTTTCCAAATTATGCAAAGTGGAACACATCCATCTGCCAGATTTCATTCCTTTGAGTACCCTTCAAGTTAGTCCCTGCAGGTAGCAGTGTTTGGTTATATAAAGAGCAAGTAGAGCATCTCTTTAGTATCTCGTTAGCTTGTTGCCATGTAATAGAAAACTCTTTCTTTAAACCTTTGCTTTTGAAGAGATGGTTTTTATGAAATTCTGAGGCCTGTAACACACTTCCAATCAATAATTGATCAATTTCTGCATTTCCTTGTGCTAGAGGATCTGGCATACCCGTATAGGATGGGATGTGTATTATGTACATAGGACAAAGCCTATTCCTGTTTATGTCTTGTACCTGGATAAACAATGAAGTCAATTCTGTATCATCTGGTATAAATTCAGCAGCTTCAATATGCAAGAAAACTCTTTCTGCATATTGTGAATCCGTAACTATATTAAGAGGCTCTTTAAAATCCCTAGGGGCTGGAGAGATGGCTCAGAGGTTAAGAGCACTGGCTGCTCTTCCAGAGGTTCTGAGCTCAATTCCCAGCTTACACATGGTGGCTCACAGCCATCTGTAATGAGATTTGGTGCCCTCTTCTGGCATGCAGGCACACATGCAGGTAGAATACTGTATATATAATAAATAAATCTTCTAAAAATAAAATAAAATAAAATCCCTTAGCACCATAAGATTGGCATATAATTCTGCATTCTAGACAGAATTATAAGGGCTTTGTTCTACCTTACTCGATTTGTCTGATTTGTAGCTTGCCTTCCCTGATTTATTAGCATCAGTATAAAATGTACAGCTCCAGTTACTGGAGCATCATGTACAATTTGAGGAAGAAACTAAGAAGTTCTCTTTATAAGGTTAAGTCTATCTCTTTTGGGATAGTTGCTATTAATTTCTCCCAGAAAATTAGCACAAGCCCTTTGCCATAGTTCATTGTCTTCCAATAACTTTTTTATTTCATCAGTAGTGAAATGCACTATAATTTCTGCTGGGTCTATACCTGCTAGTTGGCAAAGTCTCAGTTTACCTTTTATAATTAATTCAGAGACCTTTTCTACATAGTTTTTAATTTTTTACTTTGTTTGTGTGGTAAAAAGGTCCATTCTAAAATAGTATCTTCCCTCTGCATTAAAATTACCGTGGGAGAAATTCTGGAAGGCAATATGACTAGAATACAACTAAGATTTGGATTCATCATATCCACATGTGCTTCCTGTAATTTTTCCTCAACCATTGTCATTTCCTTTTCTGCTTCAGCTGTTAATTCTGTGGGACTATTCAAATCTTTGTCACCATCTAAGGTTTTGTTTAAATGAATTATTAGATCAGCTGTTATCCCAACAGCCAGTCATAGACTGGAAATGTCTCCTAACAATCTTTGAAAGTCATTAAGAGTCTGTAACTGGTTTCTCCTAATTTGTGCCCTTTCTGTCCTAATTTTCTGTAAACCTATTCTTTAACCCAGGTAATTCACAGAATCTCCTCTTTGAATCTTTTCAGGATCAATTTGTAATCCCCAATTAGGTGAAACTATCTTTACTTCCTCAAACATTCTTTCTAAAATATCTAAGTTTGAATTGGATACAAAATGTCATCCATGTAATGGTAAATTATAGATTTAGGGAATTCCTTACATATTATTTCCAATGGCTGACTCACAAAATATTGACACAAGCTGGGTCTATTGAGGATATCCTGTGGTAGGACAGTCCACTGGTATCTCTTAGTAGGCTTAGAATTATTATAAGAAGGCACTGTGAAGGCAAATTTTTCTCTATCCTTTTCTGGTAAAGGTATAGTGAAGAAGCAGTCTCTCAAATCAATAACCATAAGAGGCCATCCTTTGGGTAATAGAGAAAGCAGAGGAATTCCAGGCTGTAGAGGGGCCATAGCATAAATTACCTTGTTGATAGCCCTTAGATCTATCACCATTCTCCATTTGCCAGATTTATTTTTTACAACAAACACAGGAGAATTCCAAGGGCTGGTTGACTCCTCAATATGTCAAGCATCTAATTGATCATGTATCAATTTTTCTAAAGACTGCAATTTATCTTCAGCTAGACGCCATTGTTTAACCCATATTGGCTTCTTAGTTAGCCATGTTAAAGGTAGGGCTGTTGGTACCTCTAAAGGTTTCTTAGTTGCTTTATGTTCTTATACAGCCTGAATGGATGGTAACCTTTGTGCATAGTATCTTATTACATCCTTCAGAATTATGAGTTCCTGGGACTGCAGGAATGTTAATCTGGGTATTCCATTGCTGTAGCAGGTCATGGTCCCATAACTTTATTGCAATATCAGCTACATATGGCCTTAGCTTTCCTCTTTGACCTTCTGACCCAATACAGTTAACCCATCTCGTGCTTTGTTTAACTCGAGATATGGTTCCAATTCCTAGTAATTGAACATCTGCCTCTTGAAGGGGCTAATTTTGATGGCAAGATTCTGGAATAATGATACTCACATCTGCTCCTGTGTCTATCATGCCAACAATCACAATTCCAAGTATATGCACCCTCAGTTTTGGTCTCTGATCATTTATAGAAGTTTGCCAAAATATATGCTTCCTATTTCCTATTTGAATTTCTAACTTATCCTCCAAATTTGAGCCATCATTTAGAACATTATGATCTTGCACAGAAGGTTCTAGAGTTTTTAATTTTCCTGGTGCGACATGTACTCCATGGTTACTAGGACTTTACTAGGACTTTTGGCTTGCGAGCCTGCGAGAGATCCCTCAAGGAGTTTCCCGATGGTATTGGGTTGCCTTGTCTGTCTTCTGCATTCATTGGTCCAATGTCATCCTTTACCACACCGCCTACATATACCTGAAGGCTGAGGTTTCCTATTCCTGCCACTCCCAGATGAAGTGTTATTCCTAGAAATTCCTTGTATGCAATTCCTTTTCAGGTGTCCTAATTTACCACAATTAAAACATTTGGCAGGTTGATGTCCCCTCATTGCTTTGGAAATTGCTTCTCCTACCCAAGAATTCATCATTGTAGTTAAAGATCTGAAAATTCATGGCATGCTGGATCCATTCATCCATAGGTGCTGATCTAGACCTTAAAGGCCCAATTATATTTTTGCATTCTAAGTTTGCATTTTCAAAAGCCAGCGATTCAAGAATTAGTCATCTAGCTTCTGGGTCTGTTACTCCTATGTTCAGAGCCTTAATCTTTTGAAAAAGTCAGTATAGGGTTCTCCCTGTCCTGCCTAACCTGGTATACTACTCGATCATTTTCCCCAGTTCTGGTGTTCTATCCCAGGCATTCAAGGCTGTTTTGTAGCATAGGGACAATACTTCTTCATCATAAAGAGCATGGAGTTGTGGATCAGCATACACTCCTATGCCAAGAATTTGATCCTGTGTAACCTCCACACATTTTTCTCTTCCTTGCTGTTCTATATGTTTGGATTCTTCTCTGAAATAAACTCCAAACACAAGGAAGGTCCATCTTCTAACCTCACTGAAGCTAACTGGGAGAAATCATGGGGAATAGCCCTGACATTAGAAGCCCTAGTCCTTATCATTTCCTTAACAAATGTATAGTGTAAGCCATAAGTAACAATGGCATGCTTAATTTCCTTCAGATCATTCAGTCCTATCGGTGTCCATCTACCTTATTTGGCTCCCTTTGAGCCTTTAGAAGTTGATACTTTGTCACAATAAATTACATGGTATGTCACTAAAACCCTGGGTAAACCAGTTCTGACAGCTGGTGGTGGCATTGTATCCTGGCCTTGTACCTTCTTGCCTGGTTCATCAGCTCCAATAATTTCCTCAATCATTTCAAATCTCTGAATCATTGTCTCACATAAGGCCTGAATCTCCTGACCTGTGAAGTTTCTAGTGATTTCCCTATGGTATTAATTTTCTGGTCCCCATTCTGCATTTGTGATTCCAAGGTCTTAATGTTTCCTTTCAAAGATAACATCTTCTCCTTGAACTGCCCCCCGAATATTGTGTAAGTTACCATCCTGGAGGTATATTCTGTTTGTAACCTCATCAAAACTCTGTGATAACTTCTGAAAGTCAAATTCAACAGCCTGGACCCTCTCAGGTAAGTTCCTAGTACCCTTAGATATGGAGTCAATATTGCTTATCATACCATTAATCCTATCAATTAATGCCATATACTTCCATTATGATATAATATGAAGAAGAAAACTGAAACCTAATAACCAGGAAATTGAGGTATCTCTATAGGCATATAGGCCTCTTGTGATTTCAGCAAAAACTGCAGCTAGAGTCCATTAAAAATGAAACCTGCCATTTTACCTGTTAACCATCAGATGGTGCTGTTTCCATATCACGACCAGAATCAACGGAAGGGTGTCAGGATACATCCTGTGGTGTTCAAGAGGTTAGATGTACACAGAGGAAGAAAACCCAGAATCCAGGCAGAAAGAACAAAAATCCAGGGAGCATTAAACGGCTGATAAACAGCATGGCTCACTCCAAGCCCCTGCCCTGCTCTGACCCAATAGTGGGGGTTGTGACACAGCTGCTGCGAGAACAGCCTACTATGTGCCAAGCGTCCCTAAGCTGCTTCCCTGGGAAAAGGGGTCATGGTGCAAATGCAAATGCTGTGGCGGGGATTTTAAACAGAGCTTCAGGGAGTTTTTGCCCCAGGGGATTTAACCACTTGTGCTCTGTCTGGGCTGTGGATCCCGGGAGGCGTGGAGTTTTTAACTGCTGACTCCATGCACAGGCCGTGGCTGGGGGAGGGCTCATGCCAAGCTGAGCTGGTGGCAGGCAGCTGAGCCGAGGGATGAGGGGTTGGGGGTAGGGGGGTGGTTCTAAAACCAAACGTTGGGCGCCAGATAAAGGGTGAAACAATCCCACACCAGTTTGGAATTATTTATTTGAGGGTTATTTATTTGAGGGGAAAAAACTTACAGAACAACAGCCCTATACACAACCAGGAAAGGAGTCTAGTCACTTAACTGGAGTCCGAAGCAAGAGAGTAAGAGGAGGGCTGCCACTGCTTTTTAAAGTGAAAGAGACCACATCCAAGTGGGCTGGTATCTCAAAGGCTATTGGCTGAAGGAGCAGAAGGAGCTCCTGCTTCTTCTTCTTCTTCTTCTTCTTCTTCTTCTTCTTCTTCTTCTTCTTCTTCTTCTTCTTCTTCTTCTACTTGAGACAGGGTTTCTCAGTAGCTTTGAGGCCTGTCCTGGAACTAGCTCTCATAAATGAAGTTGGCCTCGAACTCATGGAGTTCTGCCTGCTTCTGCCTCCCGAGTGCTGGGATTAAAGGCATGTGCCACCACAGCCTGGCTCCTTAGCATATTCTTAAATGTTTATCTTTCATTTTCATCAAATATCCTTTCATTGCCCAGGTTTCCTCTTATGGGACCACATAAGCCAAATTTTAAGAATAATACATGCTGGTAGGATTTAGATTATATCTTTTCCTGTATGACAGTGATTCTCTGGGTAAGAAAAAGGACCAAACAAAACATCCAACTGAGCTGAAATTATGGCTCTTGAAGGAGCACATTCACTTAACCTAATTCTCTTATGCAGTGACTATGGACTGTATACTTGGAGGTATGGAAAATAGAGAGCTTGCAACAGAACTAACAGGTCCAGGTGCTTAGTGCTAATTTTGCTTAACTGTGTTTGTCTTAAGCAATTACAACTGGACAAAGGTGTCATTTTCCTGATAACTTCTTTCTTGTCTTTGACAAGATCTTGACATTATGCTAGGCTTTTTGCTAGCCTGTTTGTTCTTTGTTCTGTGTTCTCTCCTTTAGTTAGTGGGCACATCCACGTCCATTAATTTCCACCTACACTTAGAACACTTAGAACACTTACATTTATGTTTCTTGGGCATATTCCCCACTACCAAGCAGAGGCCGGGTTATGAGAAACCTGTCTGCAGGGGTTTCTCAATGCTTCCTAAGGAGAACTAAGAGTTCTTGTTCAGCTCTGCTTTGTCAACAGGTGGCACCAGTGCTCATGCACCAAGCTGTGAAATCTGGAAAAGGTCATCCTTGGTCAGTCTCTGACATCTGCCTATTTTCTCCATATCTGCATCAACCCAGCCCAGACCTCCTTGTGTGCTTTTCCTGAACCAATGTTGTGATGTTGAGTTGGTTTACTGTGGCTTTACTCATCCTTTTCAAATATCATCTATACAGCCCCAAAAATTTTCTTTAAAGTTGAAATTCAGGCTAGCTATATTATTTTTAGACATGTCAGTGTATCTTTTAAATAATTTTTTCCAATAATGCTTGCAGTGACTTTACTTGCTCAGCTCTTGTCTATCCTTTTAAACTTGCTCCATTTACTTAAACTACACAGGCCACCTTACAGGCCCCCAATTTGTCCCACTTCTGATTCCATAGAGCTACACCTGGGACATGCTTCTTTCTTTACAATTATTTTTACTTAGTGTTTGGGTTCTAATTTTGTCTTTATTTCCTTCACAAACATAATAGTTTTAGGTCATAGTGCACTTTCTTTAATGAGTGTATGCTGTGAATATGTTTTATGACCATTGGTTAATAAAGAAGCTGCTTTGGCCTATGGCAGGGCAGAATAAAGTCAGGCAGAAAATCAAAACAGAGAGGGAGCATGTAACTGGCAAAGGAGACAGACACTAGAACCTTACTGGTAGGCCACAGCCTCTAGGTGATAGATAGATAGATAGAAATGGGTTAATTTAAGATTTATGAATTACTTAATAAGAAGCCCGAGCTAATAGGCCAAACAGTGTTGTAATTAATATAGTTTCTGTGTGATTATTCAGGTCTGGGCAGCTGGAAAATGAACAAGTAGTCTCTGTTTAAAAATGATATACTAAACAATTCAATTTCTTGATGTGGTTATTTGTGTATTTCTCTGTTGTTGATCACCATGTAAGATAAGAAAGCAAAGGTCCTCTGATCATATTTATAAAACTATTCAGTTAGCATTGTGTCTGGAACACAATAATAGCTCTGCCCTGACCTGAACAATTAGGCCAATAAACAAATATGTGAACTAATAAATCAACCAACACTGGTTAAATTTTGCTGGGAAAATAAGAAAAAATGATGAAAGAGGGTTGGTGAAGATAAAATCTTGATAAGAACTATATTTTGTAGAGAGTAAGGGAAGAAAATCCTTTGGAGATAAAAAGATACTTAAGCAAAATTCATGGAGTAGAGCTGATTTTATGTGGTAGAAATTTAATGCAATTTTACCTGATTAAATGTTATGACCAGATTTGTGAAAATGAACTGCCCCCCTCTCTTATGAAAATAAGGAATAACCCCAAAAATGAGTATAAAACATATAAAGACCAATAAGAAAAATATGCCCACACAAAACAAAATAATGCAAGAGCTTACCAAAAGCAATAACAAACAAATGCATGGGATTTGGTTTGTGTTGACTTTTTACTCCTGGCCTTGAGGCATGCCCTGGAGTGTGGTTTATAGATCTTAAAGGAAAAGTGATATAGAAAGTACAAGGAATTAGCATGAAAATAAGTGAAGGTTATCTTTGGAAAGGGAGAAATTCATTCAAGTGTGGGAGTGGGCACTGGAAGGGCAGTCAAAGAGGGGACCAACTGATTGCTAAATATAATGATACATATAATAATGGTCCCATTGAATTCACTCATTTGCATGGTAGCCTAAATAATTCTCTAATTTTTTTAACATTTGCTTGATTGGAAAAGAAGGTATATGTGATGGAAAGCTGCATTCTCAGAATGGGATAGTTCAAATGATGTCTGAAAAACCAAGAGCACGTATCTTACTCCATAGTAGCACTTTAGAATGGTACCTTAGATAGTATGTCCTAATTTCATTGTTTCTTCAGAAATCTTCGTACTGACTTTATAATGGCTGCACCGGTATAGATTGCCACCAGCAATGAACAAGTTTTCTTGTCTTTTCCCACATACTGGCCCAGCATTTGTTGTCTTAATTGTAGCTGAAGTGAGTTGTAACTTCAGCTTTACTTTACATTTTTCTGATAGTTAAGGATGCTGAGCACTTTATTTCAAATATTTTTGGCCATATGTACTTCTTTCTTTAAGCCCACTTATTTATAGAAATATATGGTATTTTGTTTTTTTTTTTTTCATATTCACATTTCTGTCTAATCAAAAAGGAAGGTTTAACTTTAACATAGTAAAATTACATACAATGAAATGGTTAACAAGCAAGAATTACAATTACAATATTTAGTCTATTTGTATTTGACAAAATTAAAGAAAATACTCTGTCACCTATCTTATCTTCGTGAGTCTAAAGTTTCATATCTAATTTATCTTTTATCA
>PVIU01010017.1:0-72488 GCA_004026605.1 Ondatra zibethicus | reverse complement strand
TGCAGAATGTCTGGTAGATTTTTTCATGAAGCAAGAACCCTGAAGGACTGTCTCTTCTTCTTTAGGCAAGTTCAGCAGTCATTTTTCTGTGGGTCCTGCATGTCCAGTTCATACAGCATACCATCAAGCAGTCCAGGCAAGATCAGTTTCTTGCCCAAAATGGCTAACAAACTCCATAAGGAGCCCCTTCAGTGCCCATTATCCTCTTGAAGTAGATTGGTACTGCAAGAAGAAGACATGTCTCACTGTTGAGAAAAGCCTAAGTTCTTAAAACATTTTAAATGCCATATTGAAAGGTTTGAAGATTATCTATCTAACTGAAATATATCTCTATATATCTAGAAAACCTAACATGACTACAACTTTGACTATTATAAATGACTATTAATCTAATTTTAATTATATGTTACATTTTAAATGAGCTGTATAAACATAATACCTTAAACAAGTATAGAAATATGTATACACAGTATAACAAAATCAAATTTAAATATGTATCAATAGATCAAGATCCAAACCAATGCAAAGTATTCATCTCTATATCATATACCCCTTATTTCTTTTTAGAAAGAGATTAACTGAGACCATTTAACTGGTCACAGCAAGAAAAGTAACAAAATATTCTGTAGGCCCACATATGTCTTTTTTTTGTGATTTTTTTTCCATACATTGTTTTGTTTTATTTTTTCCATTCAAGAACATAATTAAAGATAAAAAAAATTTTTTTTCCTTTCTTCCCCTTCTCCCGGTCCCCTCCCACTACCCCCCACCCCTCCTCCCTCCCCCTTCTTCCTTGAACACCATGTTGGACTTTGGCTTACCCATGTCTGCATATCCATAAGCATATAGTCAGTCAGACATATACACTTCACATACGGACATAACAAAAAAAATGGGGAGTTTGGGACAACATTTTTTTTTACTGTCTCAGCATTGTCAGGTAGACTACCTAACCAGTTCTGGCCATGTCTTCTAATATTCCTCTCCACATTATCCTCGGAGCTAGTCTCTCACTCTATCAGGCACACACTGATTGACTAGACAATCTAGAAGGTTAGGTTGGCTAACCTTCTCCTTTGGTCGACCTGTCTTACCTCACAGTGTAAGAGTTAAAGCTTCACAGGACTCTATTTGCTTTTCTATAGGTCCTGCAGAGTCAGACTTGGCTATCATATTTTCCCACTGAACTTTACCCATTGAGGCAATTGTCAATCCTACCAACACGTTTTAGAAAAGGAAGACTTTTTTTTCTTTTTGCTGTATTAATGATTATAAGAATATTTGACTTACTGTACTTGTTTTCTAAGAGGCCAGGGCCATTGAATTATGATGATAACAGTTGAATAGACAGATAAGCTTTGGTTACTGAATTTTAGTATAGTTCCTAGAGTACCAGTTTAAAATGCATATCCTGTTACAGATAGCTTGTGGAAAGAAAGAAATTGAATGGAGAGTGACAAATATCTAAAGAATATTTAATGACCTTCAGAAATCTTCAAAGAAAGTTCTATCATAGGGAAACACTGTGGAGAATTAGTAGGTATGGATGGTTGTATCCATGCTGGAATAGTGGGCTAATTTTTCTCAAGAGTAGCAATCTCCATGCTCTGTCGCTGTGATCAAAAAGTTATTTCAAAAGAATTGGAATTAAAATTAGACACTGATTTTAAGAATTGTATTTATTCTACCCAAACTATTTTATATGACAAATGTTATACTTATTTGTCTAAGTTCAGAAGTTGAGTATGGCAGTAAAACATTTAATGCAACAACATTGGGAAAAATTCCTTTCATGGAGTCTCCTTTTCAATGCCATCAGCTTATTTTGTATTGTTTGTCTTTAAAATTTTTATTCATTTTAGATGAAAGACTACATCACATAGAACAGACATATTTATGTGATTAGTGACAGAGCATGGAGGAGAAAAAAGAAGAGAGAATAAGAAGAAAGATCAAACAATAGACTGAAACAGCAGTGTAGTAGATATTATAATTTATAATCAATCACCAGTAAGCATCTGGATTTACACAATTTATTCATCAAACTATAATTTTCTGTATAAAATTCATAATAATGAGCCTCAAGAGGGATCCGATAGGGAAGCCTGAATAACCTCAGAACACCATGCAAAAGTCAGCTTGCAGCAGCTGTATAGTGGGTTGTGAATTAATGCAAAAGCTCAAATTAGATGACAGGACAAGGATCAATTAGCCATATTTGTCTTGGACACGTAACAAAAATGTCATATAGAAGTGTGCGATGTCAGAAATTATACCCAATCAACAAAATGACTTGTTTGCTGACTCTGCAGGGAGGCACAGTGTCTTGGCATTCCTCCCAGATTCTCCAGCCTGTCTGGATGTATTTTCTGGACGAGAAGACCAAAGGCTGATAGAGAAATAGGTTTGTAGCTGAATTTTCACTTTTACCTATTTTATTGGTCAATTTAGCATATTGATCTTTTAGAAATCATATCTATTTTAACATGTGTAAATAAAATAATGGTTATTCTGTGTTTGTCATATGTGCTTGATTTTAAAATTAGATATTCTGCAAACTTCTAGGATAAAAAAAGTCATCAGTGTTCTTAGTGAACTGTGGACCCAACAAGCTACAATAATCACCTCCCTAGAAAGATATGTCTACTGGGATAATAGTGGCATGACTATCATGCAGATAAACAATGATTTTCTCATTGGATTTGAGGCATGCCTCACTGGAAGAAACTACTACCTGGTATCGTGAACCTGGTCAAGAGCACATGGCTAGGGAGATCTTATGCCTTAGGAAAGTTCCTGCTATATTTGCTTGGCTGAAGAGACACAGAATCAAACTTCCTTCCAAATAATTAATGCTTATACCTATAGTTTAGTACTGACTAACCTTCCTCAGAGAAGAAGCTTTTAGTTTTGGACAATGACTAATACAGAGACTCACAACCAATGAACACACAAAGAATAAGTGACGTTGAAATGCTTGTTACTAAAAGGAACATCTCTATCGCCCTCTCTAAGATTGAGGGAGCATTGCTGAAGAAAGGACTGAATAGGTAGAGGTTGGGAAGCAATGCCGTCAAAGACTACCTTCTGAAAAGAACTAGACCGTTGCATTCTTGAACTCACTTCCACTGTGATTACCTACAGATGGGACTTATTAGAAAGAAAAAGGACTTAAGTGGTAAAGAGGGTTATGGGGCTAAAAATGATTAAAGTCCAGTATATACTCTATATACTGAAGTTGTCAAAGAATGAAAAGTAAAATTTTTAAAAGATACCCTTAGAATTACATTCTGAAATGCCCAAGTTAACTTCAATTTTAATAAGTGACTATTACTGAAAATTATCAGGCTTCACATAGAACATGAAGACCCATGTCTATATAATATAAAAGCTCTGCAAAGTCAAATTCCAAATTTACCTCAAATACATAAGTTACTCTTTCCTAGACAAGGTGATAAAAATGGGAACTCTCAAAGATGGAATGTGAAGATACTTCCTAAGTAGAATATCTCTGAATATGGAGATATTTATGGTCTAATCTTGCTGGTAGCTTAATGGAAAAAAATAGAAAAGAACCATATTTAGGACATCATTGAGCTGTGTGCTCAGTGCTTTGGTTTATGTGGGAATGGAGACAGGGAGTTTTAAAAGGTTAAGACAGAGATAAAAATTGGTAGCTGTTCATACTGATTTCTGCATTCCTAAAGCTAGCAGATTTCTAGCTGAATGAAGATGGGGACAACTCACTTTTTGTTTATGGGCCTACAGCCATTGTATTTTATTTTACACACTGGATTCTCAAAACACCCATGAGTTGGCTGAATTGTCTAATTTGACACTTGCCTCACAATTTGTTGAAATCCTAAGAAAAGAAGAATACATATAGTGACTATATGGAAGATAGATTGATGCCGAGTAGCTAGGAATTGGAAATAACTTTTATAATACACAAGAGATGTTTTGAAGGGAAATGACACAATGAAATAGATAGGATTCTTTCTACAGTTATGTGAAAGAGCTTATCATCAAAAGGGTCATCTAAAATTGCATTAAATTAAATAAAACAGTGTTGAAAATTCTACTTATTTGCCACACAGAACAACTTTAAGGGTGTAATCCTTACATGGTAAATGGCTACCATGATATATAACATGAACATAATATATATCATAATATATATCCATTGTTGGGCAATATTACTGTGGGAAACACAGGGATCATACAATCTTACTCTTTTTGTTGTTGTTCTGTTTTTTGAGAGAAGGTTTCTCTGAAACAGTTCTGTCTGTCCTGGAACTCACTCAGCAGACTAGGCTGGCCTCAAACTCAAAGAGAAGTGCTTGCCTCTGCCTCCCAAGTGCTGGGAATAAGGCATGAACCCGATTCTAAGACAGCTCATAATTTAAAAAAATGAAAAATCCATGGAAAACAACTGTCATAAACACATGAAAATATCTGTAAAAGACAGAGAATAGTCTTTTAAAAATATTTTAAGAGATACCAGTTCAGTAATGCTGGTTTAATCTGGGTGAAGGATAAACACTTAAGATGATCATATTGAACATGGATATCTCACATTAAATTCCTCTTGTGGTATGGGAAATTGCACTCGTTTATATATTGATAACAGTTACCTATTAGATGATGGAATAAAGTTTTGAGAACAGAAGGGCATCATTTGTAATGATTTACATTGAACCAAACAAAAGAGGCAGTGGAAATCAGTGACAACCTCTGAGAGTTTGAGCATTTAAAACAAACAAACAAGTAATCAAACAAACAAACAGTTTTGTTGTTCTTTAAAATTTAAAGTTCAATGGAGAATTTTAGAGATGCATTTGTGAGTGTAATAACTTTTGCTTGTTTTCATTTCAGCCTGTAGTAGACTGAGAAGTAACTTTTCTTTTTAGTAAAATAAAATTTTGATACTGAAGTAAAGTTACTTAAGACTTTCCCTATTTCATTAGATTAAATTCTGTCAGAGAATAAAGTACAAGGCCATAATTCAGTTGTGAATATATATAAAAGTTACATAGGAAACAAAGAGACATCAGGGAATAGGAATGCAATATTTATTTCTAAACAAATACCCTCTATCTTTTATGTGGCTATTTATAATACATAGAAAGTGTTTTAAAAGTAGAGTGTTAGCTCCAAATTATTTTTGCCAGACAGTTTACTTCTAGACTAAATCTGGTCCATGTTAGGATCACCCTCCAACTAATTTGTGAGATACTAACTCCACTCTTTTTTTTGTTTATTTGTTTTTGTTTTTCTCTTTTTCCATATTCTTTTATTTTTTTCCATTCAAAAAAAATTTTACATTTCCTCCCCTTCTCCCAGCCCCCTCACGCTCCCCACTACACCTCCTCCCTCCCCCTGCTTCCTTAAAAGAGGGCCTGGTGCCCTGCCCTGTGGGAAGCCGAAGGCCCTCCCCACTCCATCCCAGCCTAGGAAGGTGTGCATCCAAATAGACTAGGTTCCCAAAAAGATAATACATGCAGAAGAGATAGGTCCTAGTGTCATTGTTGATGGCTTCTCAGTCTGCCCCCATTTGGCAGCCACATTCAGAGAGTCCGGTTTGATCATATGCTCGTTCAGTCCCAGTCCAGCTGGATTTGGTGAGCTCCCATTAGATCAGGCACACTGTCTCAGTGGTGGACCAGCCCCTCATGGTCCTAACTTCCTTGCGCATCTTCTCCCACCTTCTGCCCTTCGACTTGACCTTGGGAGCTCAGTCCATTGCTCTGATGTGAATGTGGGTCTCTGTCTCTACCTCCATCCATCGGACAAAATTTCTATGGTGGTGATCAAGATATTCATCAATGTGACTCTGGGACAAGGCTAGTTCTGGCACCCTATCCTCTGCTGCCCAAATACCTAGCTGGGGACATCACCATGGACACCGGGGATCCCCTCCAGGGCCAAGTATCTTGCCCGTCCTAAAATGTCTCCCTTAATGTAGATATCTTATTCCCTTCTCCAATATCCACCTTTCCTCCATCTCCACCCTCCCACTCCCCCAAGCTCTCTCCAGTCCTTCCCTTTTCCCTTCTCCATCGCCCTCTCCCCTTCCCTCACCCCCTTATCCCCACCTATATCCCCGCCCCTGTGCTTCCAACTTTTGCCTGGTGATCTTGTTTGCTTCCAACTTCCAGGAGGATCTCTATATGCTTTCTTTGGGTTAACCTTGCTATTTGGCTTCTCTGGGCTTGTGAGCTATAAGCTTAGTGTCCTTTGTTTTATGGCTAGGGTCCACTAATGAGTGAGTACATACCATAATCATCTTTCTGGGTTTGGGTTACCTCACTTAGGATAGCATTTTCTATTTCCATCCATTTGCATGCAAAATTCAAGATGTCACTGTTTTTTTTTACCACTGAGTAGTATTCTAATGTGTATATATTCCACACTTTCTGTATCCATTCTTCCATTGAGGGGCAGTTAGGATGTTTCCAGGTTCTGGCTATTACAAACAATGCTGCTTTGAACATAGTTGCACAAATGCTTTTGTAGTATGATTGGGCATCTCTCAGATATATTCCCAAGAGTGGTATTGCTGGATCCTGAGGTAGGTTGATTCCCAATTTCCTGAGAAACTGCCACACTGATTTCCAAAGAGGTTGCACAAGTTTGCATTCCCACCAGCAATGGATGAGAGTTACCCTTACTCCACATCCTCTCCAGCATAGGCAATCATTGGTGTTTTTGATTTTAGCCATTCTGACAGGTGTAAGATGGTATCTCAACGTTGTTTTGATTTGCATTTCCCTGATTGCTAAGGAAGTTGAACATGACCTTAAGTATCTTTTGGCCTTTCGAACTTCTTCTGTTGAGAATTCTCTATTCAGATCCTTACCCCATTTTTTAATTGGGGTATTTAGAATTTTAACGTCTAGTTTCTTGAGTTCTTTGTATATTTTGGAGATCAGACCTTTTCTGATGTGGGGTCAGTGAAGATCTTCTCCCATTCAGTTGGATGCCTTTTTGTCTTAATGACTGTGTCTTTTGCTTTACAGAAGCTTCTCAGTTTCAGGAGGTCCCATTTGTTCATTGTTGCTCTTATTGTCTGTGCCAAATTCTTTTCTGTTTATTGAGAAAAAAAGGATGCTTACATTGGTTTATAATTAGAGAAGCGATTTTAAAATAAAAAGTTATAAACAGGTCATGAAAGTTACAGTCAGCCCAAAGGAATAATTCCAAGCTTTCCCAAGTGTGAAGATTGCATTTCCCTTATCACCTTGAGAGACACACATGGAACTCATTTATGCTCACTGCTATTTACCTCGTTGGAAACGACAATCCAATTTATAAGCATAGTAAACCAAAACACAATGCATAAATCCATTTCCGTATTAAAAGAACATCTCTGTGGTTCCTGTGTGTGCTCTAGTGGGATAATTCAAAATTCACACAGCTAGAAATTGGTAGAACAGAGATAAAGATTCTAACAATGAGATCTCAATCTCCAGTCTGGACTGCCTGTTTGTTTCATCATGGCTCTGAAGAGAAACCTGGTCATCACATAGGTATTGGCAGAGATTTCTGTCCTACCCAGTCCTGCAGCATCACAAAGAAACACACAGAGGCTTACATTAATTATACACTGGTTGGTGTGTTAGCTCAGGCTTTCTTATTAACTAACTCATATCTTACATTAACCCATAATTCTTGTCTGTGTTAGCCACGTGGCTTGATACCTTTATCTGTGAGACATTCTCATCTTGCTTTCTCTGAGTCTGGGTGATGACTGCAGACTGAGTCTTTCCTCTTTCCAGAATTCTTCTATTTTGGTTGCCCCACCTATACTTCCTGCCTGGCTACTGGCCAATCAGTGTTTTATTAAACCAATAAAAGTGACAAATCTTTATAGGGTATAAGACCATTGTCCCACAGTACACAGGCCCTGCTATTTCCTGGTTTTGGGAGACTTGGGGTAACTTACTTTCTTGTGAAGATTCAGATTCCTCAGCTACAGAATTGTTAAAAGCACAGCTCTCATCTCACAATGTTTTTGCTTGAAATAATGTGGTTACACAGTGAAAAGGTGTAAATATTATCTGGTACTGTTCATTTACATCTGGGGAAAGCCAAATGGAGAGTAACAGAGAATTTACTCAATATTTTTTCCCTTGAAAATTGTTGCTTTACAATCTTTTATTTTATAAGGTTTTAATAGGCTGTGGCATCACAGAAGGACACCTCTCTTCAATTCATAGGCAAAAAAATGACCCTATACTAGTTATGTTCCCGCAGAGTGGGAAAATAGGTAAACAAAAATGTTTAAAAGAGGAAAGACTTGTGGACCTTGGCCTTTCTGTTTCAGTCTGTGTTTGTCAGTATCCATTGCTTTGAGCATGCTGTCAGGGAAGAAACACCATAGAGATGAGCCTCAAAGAGGAAAGGAGTTTACCCAGGTAGCATCCAGGAAGCAGAGAACAAAAAAAGAGGAAAGGTCCAGGAAAACTATTGCAAGGACTCCCCCAGTGACCCATTTCCTATAAGTGGTCCAACATTCCCAATACATCATTCAACTGTGAACTCATAAAAGGACTAACCCGTTGATGCAGCAATAATCACCATGATCCAATCACTCTCAAGAGTGCCAGAAGCTGGGGACTGGCTTCAGGTGGCATTCTTATCTGTGATGGATAGTGCTAATTGTTAACTTGACAGGATTTAAAATCTCTCTCTGTCTGTCTTTCTCGTGTGTGTGTGTGTGTGTGTGTGTGTGTGTGTGTGTGTGTGTGTGTGATTAGCATTGAGCCCATGTCTCTGAAAGATTAACTTGACAGATTTATTGAGCTGGAATATCCACTTTAAAGGGACAATATTCTTTCTTCAGCTTTTGTCCTTGTCGCTCCAAAAATCCAAGAAACCTCTCCAAGAATGGATAATCATTGTTCTCTTCAACCTGATTGATCAGCAGCTTCAACAATGTGATCAGCAGCTTTAAGTTCTTGCTGTCTTGATGTCCACACCATGATAGACTCTTTGGACTGTGAGCCACAATGACCTCTTTCTACCTTAGATTGTTTTCATCAGAATATTTTATTATGTCATCAGAAAAGTAATCAAGATAACACTTGGATCACAAGAGGTCATAACAACAGGACTTCATGTAGCTGGATATTGTATTCAGAAAAAAAAGTGATGCTATGATTACAGTAAGGTAAATATAGATACCTTTTCATGAATGAATCTCCTATTTGGAAAGTGTGAATGAGGAGCTCCATTACTTCCTAAGTATAGATGCCCAAATGGTGTTGGATGTGCTCTCAAAATCTAAAGTGTAATTTACTTTAGTTCTAACTGTTCACAAATACACAGACTGAAAAGGCTTCTGTCTGGTTTTACAACCTAGTTCCTATGGGTGTGAAGGGGGTTCCAGAGGAAGACAACATAATAAAATGATGAGATGCAGAAGTGACTGTTTCCTACATGATCAGTTTGGCAGCAAACCAGCTGTGTGGTGTGTCCATGATTCAAGTCTGCTGCTGCACATATATTTACATCTAACTGTTGCTTTGTCTCAGTTAAAATGAGGCATGCATCAACATCCAAGTTTCGGAGGTGAGAGCAGAAACATAGCATAAAACCAATATATTCAGCAATTTTGGGTTTGAATGTGTATGTCTGCTGACCAGGATTTCCTGTGGGAAGCCCAGGGAAGTAAAGAGGAAGTGGTGAGCCTACTAATGAAACTAATATTATTTCTTCCCCAGAAGAAATTTTTAAATAGTGTATGCATGTGATTATGGTTGACAGTTATTAGGTGGTCACCACATACCTTGCACAGTGCATGCTCTCAGAACTCTGTGATGTACATATTTTGGTGTCTATTTTATGTTCTGTGATGTTTTTGCTCTTTTGGCTTTTGGGGGGCCCACAACCCAGCTCCCAAAATATCACTCAAATGGAGGCTTGTTATTACTTATGAATGCCTGGTCTTAACTTGGCTTATTTCTTCCCATCTTTTCTTAACTTAGATTATCCTAATTACCTTTTACCTGTGGGGCTTTTATCTTTCTCTATTTCCATATGCCTTTATTTCCTTCTTACTCCATGTCTGGCTGGGTGGCTAACCCCTGATGTCCTCCTTTCCTTGTTTTCTTTTTCCTTGCTCTCTCTCCTCTCATATTTCTCCTTCTATTTATACTCTCTGGATGGTAGCCCCACCTACTCTTGCTCCTGCCTCTCTATTGGCATTAGTCTCTTTATTAGGACCATCAGGTGTTTTAGACAGGGACAGTAACACAAATTCACAGAGCTAAACAAATGCAGTGTAAACTAAAGTCACATACCTGAAAATAATATTCCCCAACAATTTCATATAAAAATGAATATAATAGTTAACACAATTATGCAAATACAAATAATTTTAAGCTCCAGAACCCAAATGTGTTGTTTTAATTATTGTAACAAAGCACTTGAGATAATGAACCTAAAAAAAAGGTTCTTATGAAGCATCACTTGACCTCTTTTTTAAACCTGATAAGGAAAATGATATTTAGACACATGGGAGAGGAGGCCTGTTTCAGCAAAAGCCAAAAAAAGACTAGGGCCCTGGAATCCTATGGCAGGGCATACCTCTAATGCCAATTTCCTCCTAGCAGACTTCACCTCTAAAGGATTACCCCAGATTTTAGTATAGGCTGGCAACCATCTCCTTAACATATGAGACATATAGGATTATTCAAATCCAAAATGCAGCTTTAGAATCAAAAATCTTTCCCCATGGCCTCAGGTGAGATTTAACAAATAGTTTTGAAAGTGTCACGAAATGATTTGCTGCTGGCCTGGATTAGGGATATGAGGGAGCAAGGCACATGAAAAGGAAAAGGAGATGCTATGGTGAGTCATCAAGAACCATAGTTGCCACTCTCCAAAGTGGAGCCACCTTGATGATGTGCCTTAAAGTCAATGCAGAGTTTCTATTATGTACTATATTTCAGGTGCCTGGGTGATGAATTAAGATGATAGATGGCGAATTTGGTTTTAGAACTTGTGTATTTCAGCAAGAGTTCAATGCTGAAGCTATAGCTTTGACTATTCTCGGTTAAATGATGTTATATATAACAAAAGACTTTGTTCAGTGACCAAAGGAGTGGGATGACAATGGACACAGGACAGAGGTCTGAGTTTATCATGTTTGTGTCTGCATGGAATTTGTGTGTCCATATGTGTATGTGGTGTCTGTACATGTGTGTGGGTGTGTAGTATGTGGTGCGTATGTGGGTGTGTTGAATGTGTATGTGTGTGTGTTGATCAATCTTGAGTGTGCAAATGCAAGAGTCAGTGTGTATTGTGCACGCATGTTGATGCCAGAGTAGAACATTAGGTGTCCTTCTCTATTGCTATGAGCTGGTCTGATAGATTGAGGGCTCTCTCTGTAGACCAGTCTGCTCCAGCTTCCATAGGAAAATCTCACAAACTGAAGCAACAGCCAGTGCTTATTTGGCTCATAGCTCTGGAAATGGGACATACAGACCCAGGTCTTTGCAGGCTGGTTTCCCATGGGGACTCTCTTCAGGACTTATTGTCATCTTGCCCCATCCTCACATGGCCTTTATTCTGTGAGGTGAACCTCTGGAATTGCTTTTCTTATGAAAACATAGATCTCACTGGATTGGGAACCCATCATTATGACTTCATTTAGCTTTAGTATGTTGTAGAGGGCTTGTCTCCAAATGCAATCACATGCAGGGCTAAGCCTTTCAGAACATGACCACAGGGCATGAAGTCAAGTCTCTTACCAGTTCAATCTAGCATTCAAAGTTTTACCCACTCTTGTCAGAATATAATTCATATCTTCATTTTGGCCTTTACTATACTGAAATAGTTCTTAATAGAGGTATCCTTGTCTATTTAACTTCTTATAGTATGATTTTTGTATTTACAGAACCAATAAGACAAGAGCATAATACTGACCACTGGGATTAGCAGCCTATGGCACTGGTAGCCAGTGGTTAAAAGGTTACAAACTTTATGCATAAAATATTCAAAATTCCAGTAAATTGGTTGATATGAAAGGGTAGTTCACTACTCTACATACCAATATCTAGTTTAGTTAAAGACTCATGATTCATTCGACAAACAATAACTTGTTTTTGATCCACTTACAGATTCTAAGTGTTTGAAAACTGTAAAAGCAATACTGCTAGCTATTGAAATCTATTATTTCTAGGCACTGCATATTTTGTTTACTCTTTTCCCCATTCAAACTGAATTTCAATTCTCACTATAATACTGAAAAGTCTTACCTGTAGGAAGGAACTGAGTATTGGGACTATGTGCCTTACTAAAATGTTTAACACAAGAAACTGTATTCCTTCATCGCTCCTCCTTTCTTCATGTCAGAACACATTTTACCCTTCAAGGGCACATTGTGAAAGATACGATCTTAAGAGTAACACTCACTAGGCACTGAATCTACCCATACACTGGTGATAGATTTCTCAGTCTACAGAACTATAAGTAATCAGTTTTGATAGTCTACCAGTCGTATAAAATGAACTAATACATCTCTTGGAATTTAAACCCAGATAACTGAACTTTAATTTATAAGCCTAAGGGCAGAAATCTATTGAGACAACGTGTCTAGACTATGCTGACTATTAAATAGCAAAATAAATAGAACTACCCATAAGACATTTGGACAATATTGTCTAAGCCATCTCATTTTAAATGGAAAGGGAGAGGCTGGAGAAATGACTAAGTGGATAAGGGCACCTGCCGTCAAGGTTGAGAACCTGAGTTCTGTATCTAAGACCTACATAGTGGAAGAGATAATCAAATCTGAAGAGTTTTATTCTGACTTTCACATATGTGCAGTGGGTCCTGGACCTTTATATACCTACATACACTCACATACAGAGAACACACACACACACAAAGTATAAAGAAATGATAAAATCAGAGGAAGATCCATGTTCTTCTTCCTGTTCTTGTCAGTGCTTATTTTCTCATATAGTTATTTTATGCAAATTTTCCTAGCTGATGAAAAATTAAGGCAAAATCTACACCTTGGTGTGAGAGAAAGGATTTTCAAACACAATGCTCTGCTCAGGGATTTGCAAACAAAACATCAAGCAGTACCTAAAATTACCTTTGCAGTCTGCAAAACAACTGCTAATTTATACTGCACACAGAAGTGACGATTACTAATTATGGTGAAATATTTCAACTTAATGAAGTAAGAATAAGCTGGATTCCATATCTTAATGTCTCACCTCTGCTGGCTTGATGTCCTCATCTACTGAGAATGTTCACACTTCTTTCTAGACAGAAATATCCCAATGAATATGTATTAGAACACTCTCCAGGATGTGTATAAATGAAACATCTACAACTTATTTTCCCTTGAGATTAAGATTTTAAACCCACTCTATTTCCCTTCTTGACATAAGTATACAGTCAAGAAAAGTTTGAAAATACATACTAATGAGAAAAAGCAAAGCAAATTTGTTTGCAATGACCCAGACAAGGAAGTGCTACTGTGTTCAACATCAATGGAAAATGACCTCAATATTCTATTTCCCTGCTCAAATGTACAATGATGATGATTAAAGATGAAAAGAGGATGCCTTAGGAGACACACGTCTGCACCATAATGTTAATAGAATGCCTCTCTTTAACAGAAGCTTTCTGAACCTGCTGTTCTGGAGCTAGGGGAACTAGAATCCCAGTGCCAAATGTCACCTTCTTGACAACTTGAGAGTGAGAGTCCCCTTGAGATCAGAGGGTCAGTTTCTTAGGACAATGAAAATAAAACATCCAAAGGTTATAGGATGTGGAAGAGACTTAATAAGGAACCCATATATTTAATATGAGTTAATCTCTGACTTCGTGATAAAAATGTGTACTCATTCACATTGCATCAGATGACAAAAGATCTCAGTTATTTTGCATAGAAGTAAATGTAAGAAAGATCAATAAGCAATACAACAACTGGAAAACATATTCACTTAAAATAAATTTTCTAAGTTGATAGGTTCTAAACTGAGCAAAAATTTATTATTAAAAATGAATACAATTTTATAAATTAGCAAAGAATCTACTAAAAGTGTGGGTATGCACAGATATATATGCACTTACATTTATGAAAACATACTGCATACACAATTCTCAGAAGAGATACTATTGTTATACAAGGGGGAAATATAAAAATCTGAAAGTTTTAAAATATTATAAAATTCTTAAAGAAGAGAAGATGTGACATAGAGTGGATATTTGCTAGAATGCAGAGTTGTTTACTCTTCTTTAGAAAAAATAACCAATAAGCTATAAAAATGGTCCACATATATATATACATATACACAGATATGTACATATATATGTAAGCACATATTTAAATTATATACTAAGTGTTACATATACACATATATGAATATATGCACACATACAAACACACAGACACACACACACACATATATACTTAAAACTTAAAACTGAAAGAAAAATTTGAAACAGGACTATGGGTTATGAATACACCTCACATGTAGGGTTTTTATCCCTGCATGTGGTCCTGAGTCCTGAATTCAACCCCTGGGCCCCTATTGCTTCCTGGCTGTGACACGTGAACAGCCTCATAAACCACTTACCTTCCTAATAGTCTGCTTTATTTCATACCCATCGCAGTGAAGCCCACCAACCATTGACTGAAACATCTGAAAGCACGAACCATACAATTCTTTCTGCATTTTAAATTGCTTCTCTGAGGAAACTATCACCCTTATGTGATAAATGGCATAGAGTTTCATATAACGGTACACATCTTTCTGTGGTCTGTGTCCTTTGCCCTATTCTAAGTGACTTAGAACACCGAATGCAACATAAATGTTATAAAAATAGTGGTTACATGATATGACATAGCAAATATTGCCAAAGCAAAGTCTGAGTGTGTTTAGTAAGACACATTATGAGAACCTGTTTTTGTTCTGTGACTTGTAGATTTCGTGTATGGAGGTCTGTTTATCTTGAGAACTGGATGAACCTACAAATAAGCCAGCATTTGATGGGAGAGCGCACTAGAAACACTTCGGAAGCAGGTGACTAAGACTGTCGTTTACAAAAGCAAGGGGTTTTCTTGAAGAGAGAGAATCGTGGTCCATTGCTCTAGCTTCATGATGGTATGTGATCTTTTGTAGCTCCATCACTCTGACACCCCACCATGTGTTTATTTTGTTAGTCCCCATGTTTCATTATTATTTTGTTTGTGACTTGAATCATTCCAGCTGTATTTTAGTTTATGGTTCAATGCCAATGAACATGCTCTGACTTATTAAAAATAGTCTCAGTTGACAGTTTGATCATGACAGTTTGTTCATACTGTGATGCTTAAAGAAAACTTTTATTTGAGCCTTAAACCTCAGTAATCTAAAATTAAAACTATCATGATGTCACATATCTTCTTATGTATACATATATAAGAAAATATGCATAAATGCCATCATATAATGCCATAATGTATACAATGATATAAAGTGTAAAATATTGTAAAAATAAAGGTTTATCAAAATTTATAGACATAGACACAAATTGAACAGTAAGTGTGAAAGTGTAGTATTAAATGATACTTTGATGGATAAACTACAGTGCACACTTTACCCAGCTTCATCTATTTATCTTGTTGCTTTTGCAGTAAGAGCAAGTATTGCACACATCTTCTTAGAATACCCTATGAGTTCATCATCCCCATATGAGCAACTGGTCTGACTGGTAAATTATATATCTGTTAAACATATAAAACATGTGAATATGTGTTAATTGCTTAATGTCACTGGTAAAGCTTTCAGTCGATAGTATGAAATAGTAATTAAGTTTTCAGGGTCTATAATACTTTGTTTAATTTGTGATGGTGCAAAGGAACTGGAGTCCATAATCATGTGTTGTTAAAAGATTAAATGTACTGTATAAATAGTCCCATTTACATTAACTGCATTAAAAAGTAGGCTGAGATATTGAGGCTACAGAAAATTACTCTGCCTTACAAATACATGGACTAATAAAAAACCATGAAACGAAATTGAAATTGTAATAGAAACGGAGAGGATCCCAACATGGTAGAACTCTGTGAAGTTCCCACTGGCTTATATTCTGAGAAGGAGAAACTGTAGGATAGTGATTGGATTGGTGCTTACCAAGTTTAACAATAAAGGAGAACATCTTAGTGCGGACTTTATGATGGGTAAGAGACACCATGGCCACAGCAACTCTTCTAAAGTAAAACAATGAATTTGCATGGCTTGTTCACAGAGTCTGAGATTCAGTTCATTCTTACCATGACATGGAGAATGGTGGCATCCAGGCAGATGTTTTCTGGAGAGGTAGCTGATAGTTCTATATCTTGCCGGCAGCAGGAAGTCAACTGAGACACTAGACTGTCCGAACACAGGAAACTGAAATGGCACACAGTGGCACACTTCCTCCAACAAGTCCATATATACCCCAACAATGTCACACCTTCTAACTGTGCCACTTCTTAGGAGATTATGGGGCCAATTACATTCAAACTATCACATTCTCACTCTCTGTCCCCCATAAGAGTATAAGAATATCATAATTGAAAATGCATTTAGTCTAACTTAAAATTCCCCATAGTCTATCACAGTCCAACAATGTTTTAAAGTCCAAAGTTCAAAATCTCTTCCAGGATTCATAAAATCTAAATCTAAATCTAAACACTGTAAAAATCAAAATCCAGATCACATACTTCTAACATGTAATGGCACAGGATATACATTACCATTCCAAAACACAGGGAAGGGAGCATAGTGAGAAAAACTTGGACCAAAACAAGATCAAAAGCCAGCTGGGCAAACTTCTAACTCTGCACGTGCCTGTCTGATTTCAAAATGCTCTTTAGATTTCCAACTCCTTTCAGTTTTTTTGACTGCAACACACTTCTTTCTCCTGGGCTGGTTCTTCTCCCTCTTAGAAACTCTCCTGGGCAGGTATCCCATGACTCTGTCATCTCTAATGTCTTGGGTTTCCCAAGACAATCTAAGCTTCACCTTCACAACTTGATGCAATGGCCTCTATCCTAGGCCTTCAATCAGGGGCACCACGATATATGCCTGGCCTCAGTGCATTCCTTACTTGCCAAGGCAAATTCCATAATCCATGTCTTCTATCCTTAGCACTAAAGCTAGAATCACATGGTCAAAGCTATCAAGTTCTGCTGCTTGTTGGGGCTAGAACATAGCCATCTTGTTCAATTGTATTTTCAACAGCATTCTGTCCTTCACTGCCTAAGTTTGGCTATCCTGACACTGCATCTCTAGAACAGGCTGGCTTCAAACTCAGAGATCTCAGCCTCTGCCTCTGGAATGCTGGAATTAAAGGTGTGCCCCGCCACCCAGCTCTAAACCTTTCTTTAGTTCTTTTCTACAAGTGGAAACTTTGCTGAGATCACCACTCCCTTTACTCCATTTCTTAAGCCATTTATTTCCTTGAACACAGGATTTAGCTCCATTCCTTTTCCTGGTACTCTTTTTCTTTTTAAAATTTACCCTGCTCAACTTGCTCTTTTTCATTACAAATCTTCATTAGAGTTACCGCTAATAATCATATGACATAGTCTATAATTGGCTGTTTTGAATTTTTTTCTGCCAGTGGAATTAATCCAAAGCTCTTCACTTTCACCTCAGGCAGCCTCTTCAGAAAAGGCCAAAAGGCAGCCACATTCTTCATCAAAATATCGCAAGAATGATATCTTGGCAACATACTAAAGTTTTTCTCTGGAACCTCTTGAATTAGCCCCCTGATAGTTCAAATAACTCTTAACACTTCTCTCTCCCATGCCTCTGCTAATATGGCCCTTTAAGCGGTGCTCAAAGCATCCCTCTGTTTTCATAACCCAAAGAACCAAAGTCTAAATTCCTGCAAGCAAACATAAAGTCAGACCTAGCATAGCAATACCGCAGCACCTGGTATCAACTTTTGCCTTAGTTAGGTATTTTATTTATTTATTTATTTTTTGTGAAGAGACACCATATTCACAACAACTCTTATAAAATAAATCATTTAATTGGGGGTGGCTTGCTTACCATTTCAGAGGCTCAGTCTATTATCATCATGGCAAAGAGCATGGCAACATGCAAGGAAACATGGCACTGGAGCGGTAGTTGATAGTTCTACATTTAATAGGCAGCAGAAAGTCAATTGAGACATTGAGTGGTATCTTTTGCATAGGAAATCTCAAAGCCTGCTCCTACAGTGACATATCTTCTAAAAAGGCCCCACCCACTTCAACAAATCCACATCTCCTAATAGTGCCACTCTCTATGAGATTATTGCGGCCAATTATATTTACACTACTGCGGAGGAAAAAGCCAAAATATATAACTGATAAAATATAAAATACTATAATTGGGGATACATGTCACTATAAGTTTGTCCAAAATCACAGAAAGTATATAAAGAATGAGCCCTAGTGTTAGAACTAATATTAGCATTTGCTTTTCTGTTTTTTTTAATTTAAGACTATATTTAAAATAAATCATTTGACTTCCTTTTGTTTTACAAAATAAAAAGCATTTATGCAAAAAAAAAAAGACTGAGCCCTAACGTAAACTACAAAAAGCATGACAGTTGTCTCAATGCACGGTTATGTACTGTCATAGATGTACCCATTTTGGTGTGGGGTATTAATAAAGTAGGCTATTAATGAATGGGACTTGGATAAATGGAAATTTTCTATGCCCTGCTTTCAATTTTGGTGGGAATCTAAACATTTCCCTTAATATTTAAAACAAAAACATTAATGAGATTTCTATTGTAATAGTTTTCCTTTACTATTTGTTTTCTTATAATTAATTTATCTTCTACTTGTTTAGTTAATGCAGAAAGACTTTATGTTAAGTATATCTTAGCTTGTGAAAATTACTGAGTTTCTATGCCTATTATTGGCTTCATAATTTGAATGATTATCTAAACTTAATGATTTATGTAACTATTAAAATTCTGTGTAAGTTAACTATTTTACTGTAATAAAAAGGATTCAAGTCTATGACTTACTATATTCTGAGGATAGCTATCATTAGATATAACTCAGTCTGGAATCCATATCTTATCAGTGAATAGGGAACCTTAGATGCTGGAAATTCAAGTATGTTAAAGAAATTTAACATTGTGGTTTTTGCTCCTAACTTGAATGGAGTCCAAGTAAAAAGTGCGTAAAAAATGTATGTATAACTCCATCTATTCTGAGAAGCCAGAGAGAACTCATAAATCACAATCCAGAAGTTCCTGTACTTTTGAAACTACTATCACCTAACCTGATGGGAAGTCTGAAAGATCCTATTATCAATGTATTTTTTCATCCATCTTAAAATAAGCCCTTAGTCCCAGCACTGTACTTTTTGATAATTTTGGATAGAGCAGATTTGAATAAATAATTTTGTACCTTCTTGCTGAAAAAAAAATGTTTTTCCTGAAACATGATGTTATAACTAGGAGTAGAAAAGAAGGCTTGAAGATTTTATCTATTACTAATTCCTAAAAACAAACAAAGAGTCTAACCTTGTTTTATAATTAAATCCAAGATCAGCTGGGAAATACCATGATGCCAGGCATGTCAGCCACGATTCATCAGAAAAACTGAAAGAATGGCACACATTTCTTTGAGTCTATCTATGTCTATCTGCATCTGTGCCTACATGTGCTAATAATTTTTGGCAAGTATTATCGTGACTGTGGGAAACCAGCAAGTCTAAAAGTCACAGGATGGTCAGGCACACTAGACAATCAGGTAAAGCTTTTACCTTGCAATCTTGAAATCAGCATGCCTTTCCTTGGTAATTTGAGAAATGTGACCTAGGACCTTTAACTGATTACATTATGCACTCCTATTGTACTGGGAAAATTCCTTTACTTAGCCAAATCATATAAGTTAATTACATCTACAAAACACTTTTATAGTATCTAGATGAGAATTTGGTCAAACACCTAGATGAATATAATCATACATACACACATACGAACACACACACGCATGGGGGGGTACATACAACCATAACAAAGGCTTCTCCAAAAAAGAGAGTACTCACTCAGAAAAAAAAAATGTAGTATGTAGAGCAGAAGTTCAAGATTTTCTCTAGAGAGTGGGCCAACTCAGAATAAACGGGCCTTTGTCTGAAGGGATGACAAAATTGTCTGTTAATGCCTAGATATGTCAAAAGCAAATGGGGCATTATTAATAGCTATGTCACATAAAACCTAGATGTCCTCAGTCAAAATGGGATGATTGTTCGCCTGCATTTTATACTAATAAATGCCAGGCTTTTGCTAATCCTATGCATCAAGCTATGTACTCAGGGTACCACCTAGCAGTAGGTATGGAGAAAGATCAGAAACTTCCTTTTCAATGGACCCGACAGTAGGATGAAATTATTGTTAGATGTTTTCCTCCTCGTGTTTTAGGGTAGACTTAGATATATTGACCACAGAGTTCTGCTAACACAGGAATAAGTCAGCAGAAGATACTTTGTTGAATAAATGACCAACATAACTTCTATTTACAGTGTGACAAAAATAACTTTCTTCCCTGTCTGTCATGTCATGTCTTGACAAGACACTTAGACTAAGGAAGGTACAGAGGCCCCCGTGATACTGCCCACACTCCTCAGAATGCAGGTGTCAAAAAATCATCTCCCAAGGGGCATAATGTCATGTCACTATTGTTGATTTTAATGTATCATAGAAATATGGTATAGCTCTGCTCAGACAAGTAAAACATATTTCTTAATGGTGGAAGGAATTTCAGTGGATAAAATGTATAAGATTTAATTCATGCAAAATTTATGTTTCTATTATTATTATTTTAGTGAATGCATGAGATTTTATTGGGGTTACTCACAGAAGCAGAGATAACACAGAAACAGCTGCATTTTCAACTCCCACAGTTAACAAACCAGGGGGCACTGTACAAACTGCGGGCAGCTCCACTGGTTGAAAGTGTCCTCTTAGGGAGCTCTGTTGGTCAGAGCTTCTTGCAGGCAGCTCAGCTGGTTTCTGCCTTTTTCCACATGACTCAGTTTGCCTGAAGGAGTCTCTCAGAAGTCCTATGGTTTAGGAAAACTTGAGAAGTGAGGGACTTAATGAATCTTGTCAGTTTCTGGAATTTTCTGAAGTTTTGAGTTGTTTACTTCCTGTACAAAAGGAGTTTCCTTGCAGGACAGAATGTTTTGAGAACAATCTGTGTCCTGTTAAGTATCCTGGGTACTGTTCTATTGCTGTCAAGAGACACTATGATCTTTTACCCCACAACCTCTCCAATAGAAGCTGTCATCAGTGTTTTTGGTCTTAGCCATTCTTAAAGGAGTAAAATGGAATCTCAGAGTTGTTTTGATGTGTATTTCTATGATGGTTAAGGATGTTGAATGAACATTTTCTTAAGTGTATTTCTGCCATTTTAGATTCCTCTGTTTAGAGTTCTCTGTTTAGGTCTGTACTCCAGAATATTTGTTCTTTTGATGACCAATTTCTTGAGTTCTTTGTGTATTTTGCAGATCAGCCCTCTGTCCGATGTGGGGTTGGTGAAGATCTTTTCCCATTCTGTAGGCTGCCGTTTTGTCTTGTTGACGGTGTTCTTGTTTTACAGAAACGTTTCTGTTTCAGGATGTCCCATTTATTAATTGTTTCTCTTAATGTCTGTGCTACTGGGGTTGTGTTTAGGAAGTAGTCTCCTGTGCCAGTGCATTGAAGTGTAATTCCCCCTTTGTCTTCTATGAGGTTCAGTGTGATTGGCTTTATGTTGAGGTCTTTTTGTTTTGTTATTTATTTATTTTTATTTTTTCCATTTAAAAATTGACACTTCCTCCCCTTCTCCCATTCCCCTCCCGCTCCCCCACTAACCCTCCTCCCTCCCCTCCAATACTTAAGAGAGGGCAGGGTACCCTGCCCTGTGGGAAGCCCAAGGCCCTACCCCCTCCATCCTGGCCTAGGCCTAGGAAGGTATGCCTCCATATAGACTAGGTTCCCAAAAAGCCAATACATGCAGAAGAGAGAGGTCCCCGTGCCATTATCGATAGCTTCTCAGTCCGTCCCCATTGGCACACACATTTAGAGAGTCCAGTTTGATCATATGCTCATTCAGTCTTGGTCCAGCTGGATTTGGAGTGCACCCATTAGATCAGGCACAATGTCTCAGTGGGTGGATCAACCCCTTGCAGTCCTGACTTCCTTGCTCATCTTCTCTCTCCTTCTGATCTTCAACTGGACCTTGGGAGCTCAGTCCATTGCTCTGATGTGGGTGTGGGTCTCTGTCTCTATCTCCATCCATTGGATGAAATTTCCTCCAAATGGTTCTGCTGGTACTAGATCAGGGCCACTTGCTGGCCAAGGACCTCACAGGCAAAAGCACGGGCTTGGTAGGTGCCAGCTCCCTGGAACAAAGAAACTCCTGCAGCCCTGCGCTCACCACCTTGTTCCCAGAGCCTCAGCCCCGAAGCAGGCTGCGTTGTGAGATCCTAGGACCCCACAGATGGAAAGGGGAGCTTCGGGGCAAGCTGGGGTGGGATAGCAGAAAAGCCAGTAGCCGGGAGAAGCCCTGCAGCCGAATAGCCAGAAAGTTTAGGGGATTGGAGGGTGCCTGCACTCCGTTCCTGGGGCGTCTCTGTTTCTCTTATTTTTTTAACACTGAAAGAAGTCTTGGTGTGTACTAAGTGACTCCCATTTTGATCCTCTCCATGGTCATATCAGGAGTGACTTCTTTATGTCCTTGATGGTTGTTGTGACCATATAAATTCTGACCAACCCAGTATAACTCCTCAGAACTAATCAAACTGATATTACATGACCATTCATTTGGAAACAAAATACTTCATGGTACTATTGCAAATTACTAGGTAAAACTATTACCACAATATAGCTGCAAATCACCCGAGTACCAAATGAACATGCTCCTTTAATAGAAGTGTTTAGGAGGAGAATGCTATTAGTTATGTTTCTCTGCTCTATATGTGAAGTCACTAAAAGCAAACCAGTAGAATTACCTGGTATATGCAATCAGGAATAAAGAAAACAGATACCATAGTTAGTTATGTAGTGACAGGTTTAGAAGAAACAACTCCTTTCTGTCCCTGACAGTAAACAAATAAATTACTTGAGCAAAAAAAAAAAAAATAGATGAAGCTTCTACCTAGAAACAACCATGAAATCAAGAGAAAATTTTTCAAATCCAATGTTCATTCTTTGAATAGTTTAGTTCAAGCCTTTTTAATCCCCTCAGGGCAAGATAACAGAGGAGAAAGAGACTGGAGTGTGATTCTCCCAAGGAAATAATACAGGTACCAATAATCATCAATTACATTTAGGGAAGGAGAGTTAAAAGTCTTTTGATAAAAACAGTGGGTAAGGCTCTTGAGATAGGCTACTGATTGGAATAATGCAGATGAGGTGAGGTTAAGTTTTTAAGAAAGCAATATTCTCAGTAAAAGTAAGACACTTGTTTAAGTCTGAGTGCTTTACACATTAAGCAAAGGTGAACCCTCAGTTTTATATTGCAAGTAATATTTCCAGTCCAAAATTGGGTGTGGAGACCTGAATATGTGCTATTCAGATTGTCAAACACAGTGGACAAGGATGAATGTTTCAGCTCAGCTGATGCCTTCTGTCTACTTAGAAGACTTTACCCAGGTAGCAGCTGGACAGTTAGGATTCTTAAGGCCTCTCTGATCCTGGTGAGTAACTCTGACTCGACTTTGGCTCAAGGACTCAGATGTTCTCACCAAAATGTCTTTGCAGTTGCCCTGCATGTTAAGATGCTTCAACCCTTCTCTGTTCTTGCCTCCTTGCCTATCTTTTCCTCAATTCAGCTAGACCTCCACTGCATTCTGAAGACTCTAAGTTCCCTATAGAACATAACTCCTTTCTTCTCACAGTAACCATTTTTTAAACATTGATTGCATATTTAATTCTCTCTTGGGATCTGTTTCTTACAATATCAGATTAACAGAAAAAAAAAACCACTCTCAATACAGTCTTCACAGATGACCTACTTGGAGAATGGCTAAATAAGACTTCTGGAGGTCAGAAGCAGAGTGCCAAAGGTACCAATTACCAGTTGATTGTTCTAAGGCACTACAGAAAGTCAGCTGCCTAGATCAATGTTCTTCCTTAACACTACCTAAATAGAAACATTAATCGAGGGTATCTTATTCTTGATCAATGGGTTTTTAAGAGAAGTGTTATGATTAACAACTAACTTCTTCCTAACCTCCATCCTTCCCTCTGTGCCTGCTTGCCTGCCTGCCTACCACCTCCTTTCCTCACTCCCTACCCCCTCCCTTTCTTCCATCATTCCCTAATGTTTATTGGGATTAAATTCAGGTCCTTGAAACAAGACCTCTATCACTGAGTGACATTCTCGTTATAATCAAAAGTATACTCAAAAAGTAAAGAAGCACAACCCAACAAAAAACAATCTATTTTTAACAGACAACTTGATGGAAATAATGTTAATATGGTACTATGAAAAGGATGGAGAAGTTGTAGAAAGAATATATTCAATTCCTAGTATTTGGAAACTGGATGAAATGTTTATGCCCTGCATGAGATGCAGGCCCTGTGACTGATGAATTTGGGACTCTCTGGAAATTTAATGCAAACTTGAAGCTGATTCCAGGAGGATGTACTTGTGGCTCTGAACGAATAAAGCTCTTTTGGGAGTACAGAAAAAATATAAACTGAATGCAGTTTGTCTTTTCGGAATAATTATGGTAGTACATTTAGGAGGAATTAAGGGACTGATTTTGATAGAATCAAAAGCAAGTTCTAGATAATTTCCTTTTTCCTCTAGCTACCTATTATTCTTCTGTTAGCCCCTGATGGAAACCATGGCAGCAAGCCTGTTGATTGGATCAGCTACATAGATGTCAGGAACTTGATGTCATAGTACAGAATGTTGTATTGGTCAGGGTACTCTAGAGAAACTTAAACAATAGAACAAACACACAGAAGCAGGCAAAGGAGACTTATCTTATGATCAGTAGGTGTAACACAATTACTAAAAAACCCAGAGGCAGATATTGGGATTTAATCTAAAGATCAGAAAAGCAAAACAGCCAAGTCACTAGAGAGCTCTTATCTCTTTGAAATCTTCAGACAGAAAGAGAGTTTCTGTCTCATTCTGCCTTATATTCCTCTTTATTGTTGGGATTAGAGGTGTGCACTTCCACCATCTGGCCTCTGTGGTTAACTAGTGTGGTTTCTGGGATTAAGAGTGTATGAAACCACTGCCAAGGTGAGTTTTATTCCCTCAAACCATCCTTCCTGGACTTCTCCTCACTGACAGGCCCAGAGGATCCATCTCTTTGTTGACTCCAAAGCCAATCAAAATGACAGGGTTAACCACCTGAAGAGGCAAATTGCAAGCTATATCATGGTAATTTAACACAGAGGCACTACTGGTGTGCATCCTACTGTGCCTCATCTCACTGGCTCAAGCCTTTGGGCTTCCTATCATGATTGGATAAAGAATGTCTGCATTGTATCCTTCAGGGAGGCTAAGTATCGTGCCTTAATGAAGAATATAAAGAAGGCATACTGATTAGAAGGGATGACATTGCTACTGTTCAGAGTTATTTATCTCTAATATATTTTCCCTTTGATTTTTGTGTACATAATTGGATAATTATCCAATTTCTTGTTGCTGATAGAGCCACAAATCCATTTCTTATTAATGAGTTGAGACTGGATATATGGGTATTGCGTTTCTGGGCTGCACATTTCATTTTGGTTCAAGAGCATCCTTGTTTCCTTATGCACTGTAGCATTCCTCTAAGCATTTGAAATTGTAACAACTTTATCAGCTTAGGTTCTGGGGCATCAAGAGTCATAGGATCATGAAGAGGAAGAAAAGTCTTATTCATTATTGGACCACTGAAATTTAGGATATGATTGTCACATCAACACAATGACTATTCTGAACGATACTATCTCTTGTTTGCTTCAAAACTACTTTATACTGACAAAATTTCTCCTAGTAATGTAGTAAGTGCAAACTTTTCATGTGTCTTTTGAGAACTGAGTTTCTAATTATTTATTCCAAAACTTTCAAATGTCACATGAGCATACAATGGAAAGGAGAGGAAGAAAAAAGAAGAGAATAAAGAAAGAAGTTTGATGAGAGTGACTTCTAGGGACCTAAGTGAGAGGCAACTGCATATTTTGTCCCAGCACTATTGAAAACCTCAGTAGGAAATGTGACAGAGACAAAACTTAGCATCTTCTGCTGCATCCCTAGAACTGTAACAGGTACTTCTTCCTGCTGTTTTTGGTTTCCAGTTAGAGAAGTATTGAAATGAAATTAATGTATGATACAATTTCTGCTAGCAAATGATCAGAGAAAAATTTCTGCCAGTCACCCCTTTGTGGAAAGTGATGGCTAATTTCCCTATGATGCTGCATTTGTAGAAGTCAATAAGATTTGTAAAAGCATTTTGGATATTTATTTTCATTGCAGAACACAGTAAAGAAATTATCAGCATTTTATAACATAGATTACTTAATAAGACTTGAAAGTAGAAGCTCCCAAAAGAACCCCCAGTCTTCTGGCACCCAATATCTGCCTTGGAATGCCATTCTTAAGAGCTTCTGGACAAAACACTTTTATTAGGCCATGCACACTGTGGGCATGGGACCTACATCCATGATGATAAGAGCAGTGTGGCAACAGAACAGCAGCCTGCATACCTTGACTCCATGGTGCCTTCATAACTGTGGACTTCATCTCCTAGAGATTTGGGCACTCACAGGCTTTCATAGTAGAGCATAGGTAATGACAATGATGTTGAACTTCAGAAGAATATAGCTGATGTGCTATTAAATTTGCTTTAGCAAAACTCTTTTCTATATGGAATGACAATGAAAGAAAATTCTGTCTTGTTATCTCTAGCTTTCACACTATGGCCTATGCTCTACTCCCACCATATTTCATCTACCCACAATCCTTCTGAACACCCCCTGAGTGAAGAGTTTGTCAAGTAAGAAATTTATTCATAGCACAGGGCTAATGAAAACAGTATGGAAAGTTTGGTGTCAAAATGTGCTTTTGGTGACAAAGCGAAGATGGCCAGAAATGCATTAGATGAAAATCAAGTAAGCCCTAATTAAACGATTAGCCACCTGATCACCACAGATAAAAAAAATCATAAGCGCATACCTAAACTCGATGCCACCATTATTAATCAAGAACAGGCATTATGAGTAACCGTGTTTGGATACATAATATATGTATCAGTTAGCAACTCATCTCAAGGAGGTTAAACTCATAAAATCTAGAGCAGTGCAAAATGATCTGATGTCAGGTCTGTGAAGATGGTGAAAAGTTGTGCACACAAAGCCTGCAGAGAACTGCAGTATAGCTGGTGGGCTAGTAGCATTAGCATTTTAGTAATACATGGTATGCAGAGACCCTTGCTTTGGAATGCTATACTTTAAGACCTCAGAGAACTCCTACTGTGACCACGTTGGTATGATCTTCCTTTCAAATGCCAGCCTCGCCTTTGATTGCCGACTCCACTTTGACTTTGAGCTATATTAGTTCTTAAAAATATAAATGTTAGCTTCCCATAACCGTATAAAGGAAATACAAGAGAAAGGCTTAGATCATAAAGGGAAGGAAGGCCAGTATGTCGCAGGATTGCAGAAACTGAAAGATACAAAGTTAATCAGAGAGCTCTTTCACCCCATCATCCTAGAAGGCTGAAACAAGAGACAAAGGAAGCAATGCCCTTCATTTCCCCTACTGCTTGCCCTTTACGAGAGCTACAGTCGGAGTTCTTCAGATGCCACAGGCAGAAGGTTATGGAGGCATCTAGTTAAAATGCAAGCCAGCTTTTACTCTGGAGGTGTTCTGTGGTGAAATGATTGAAATCAAGGTGTGAAGAAGTTAATCTTAAAAAAAAATGCTTTTCAGAAAAAGGCAAGAAGGAACCCTTGATTTTTTTTCTTGAAGTTTTCAATGGAGTAAAATTCAATTACAGAATTCTAAATTGCACTGCTCACTGTCAGGATTTAAGCCCTGATGTCTGAGGGATCTATAGTGTGAGGTGGAGATGGATGATACCCAACTCCCACTCAGGGAAGGATGACTAGAACATAATGATCAAACCACCATGGCCTAGTGTATAAAAACATGGTCTTAATTCACTGTGTTACTACTGCAGATTTTGTTAATTGAGTCCTCTAATACTAAGGCAGATGAACAAAGTAGTAAGAAACGTCAACATTGAACTGTAATGACAGGCTTTGTAACTGTATAACAACAACAGAAGCTCTTATTTTTAGGTCACTTATAAAGTGTCTGCTTTCCTTAAATTCCCTTTGAAGTCAGTCACATTCCTACCTTTATTTATAGATAAAAGATGAAACAAAAAATAGGTAAATGGTCTAAGGTCATACAAGTGGTGGGATAAAAAAAATAAATTTAAGAAGGTGACTCTAGAGCCAACCTCCTGAGCAGCATCCTGAGGCAGCTTTTAAAACTCGTACCATGTTTGTGAAATTGTAAAAAATTCCTCTCATAGAGCAGTGGCCCAGAGGATGTTCACCTCATTTCATTTCTGAAGAACCCAAAGCCAGCCTTCCTAGTAAATCTGATGGTTGTGGAACCCGCTCAATGTCTCTCGCTGTAAATAAAGAGATGAAGAGTCATATTATTATTTATAGTTAAGTGTACACACTATTGTTTATTTTGATGAATTAAATTATTCTCTTTATAAATATGAAAACATTAGTGCTTTGGTGTAACACAGGTTAATCTTTTTAGATGGTTGGATTTGCTTGCTCAGGCCAGAGGATTGCTATATTGCCTATTGCACAGATATAAACAGAAAATCTCCTTTGTTAGCTACTCATACACTACCCATGATTCAAATGCGGTGGGAAATAGTTATCACAGACAGGCAACACACTATTCCTGATTTTCTGTCATCTAACCTTACTCTTGGGTGACAATGGGCCAAAATGTTAATTTTACCAAATTCATTTGTATATAAGTATGTCTAATCACATCTAAGCATTGCAAATAAAATCTGTGTCATACAACACAAATATTGGAGAAAATAATGCTTGAGAATAATAATCCCAAGAAAAACAAATAGCATTTTCAAGCCCAGACTCAAGTCATCTAAAATGCACTCCATGACTCTCTCTTTTGGGATACTAGCAAGGGTTTGAGTCTGCTGGAGCCTCTGTCATAGAGGAGGTCTGACTAGAGCTTGTCACTCACTGGGATTCCAAAGGAAATTGCCCACGCTTACACATGCAGGTCCTGGTGAGGTTGCAGCCATGCAAAGTGTAGAGATACAAATGAGGGGCAGTGTTATAAAACCTGTGAATCACTGTGAATCCTGCCATTAAGGCTGCTTCTGCTACTGTTAATGACTTAGAGGAAGCGGGGCATCTCACTGCATATAACCTATAAGAAATTTGTATTTCCTCCTTGCATGGCTGACTTCATACATGGATTTTTCAGTCATAAAAAGACAAAAGCAGCCGGGCGGTGGTGGTGCACGCCTTTAATCCCAGCACTCGGGAGGCAGAGGCAGGAGGATCTCTGTGAGTTCGAGACCATCCTGGTCTACAAGAGCTAGTTCCAGAACAGGCTCCAAAGCCACAAAGAAACTCTGTCTCGAAAAACAACAAAAAAAAAAAAAAAGACAAAAGCAGAAAAGCAGTCTTCACAGCAATAGGTAGAATAGGTAGCTAATGCGGAGAGCACCTGTATTGTGAGCAGAGGTTTCAGACCTCTTGCCACATCTGCCTACTGTTTAACTCACAATACTCTGACCTTGTCTCTCTCTCCTCAGCTTCCTAAACTGCTCCTTGTTCAGTTTACATCTGCTCAGTAGAGCTGAGGCTGAAAGGCCTGAACTTTGGAAGATTATATTCTTCGACATATCTCAGCTTGGACAGAGGTCTGGGATGATCATGAGTCTGCACAGGGTACCAAGATCTGCATGATTGAAAAGACATTAGGCCATCCGAACACATGTAAAACTCCTCCCAGCTCATGATGAGATTCATGTATGTACTGATCTGTTTTTCAGAACATAGATGCTCTTTTTTATTTTTCCATTCAAAAATTTACACTTCCCCCATCTCCCATTCCCCTCTGATCCCCCACAAACCCTCCTCCCTTCTACTCCATCCTTAAGAGAGGGCAGGGTACCTTGCCCTGTGGGAAGTCCAAGGACCTCCCCCCTCCATCCCGGCCTAGGAAGGTGTGCATCCAAGTAAACTAGGGTCTCAAAAAACCAATACATGCAGAAAAGACAGGTCCCAGTGCCATTATCAATGGCTTCTCAGTCCGCCCCAATTGTCAGCCACATTCAGAGGGTCCAGTTTGATCCCATGCTCATTCAGTCCCAGTCCAGCTGGATTTGGTGAGCTCCCATTAGATCAGGCACACTTTCTCAGTGGGTGGACCAACCCCTCGCGGTCCTGACTTCCTTGCTCATCTTCTCCCACCTTCTGCCCTTCAACTGGACCTTGGAAGCTCAGTCCATTGCTCTGATGTGGATGTGGGTCTCTGTCTCTATCTTCATCCATTGGATGAAATTTCTATGGTGATATACAAGATATTCATCAGTGTGACTATGAGACAAGGCCAGTTCAGGCACCCTCTCCTCTGCTGCCCAAGGACCTAGCTGGGAACATCACCATGGATGCCTGGGATCCCTTCTAGAGCCAAGTCTCTTGCCAACACTAAAATGGCTCCCTTAATGTAGCTATCTTCTTCCCTGCTCCAATATCGGCCCTTCCTCCATCTCCACCCTCCCACTCCCCCAAGCTCTCCCCAGTCCTTTCCTTCTCCCTTCTCCTTCCCCTTCTTCCCTTCCCCCTGCCCCATCCCTACCCCTACTCCCACCACCGTGCTCCCAACTTTTGCACAGCGATCTTGTTTGCTTCCAATTTCCAGGAGGATCTATATATGATTTTCTTTGGGTTCACCTTGCTATTTTGTTTCTCTAAGCTTGTGAACTATAGGCTTAATGTCCTTTGTTTATGGCTAGAGTCCACTAATGAGTGAGTACATACCATATTCATCTTTTTGGGTCTGGGTTAACTCACTCAGTATAGTGTTTTCTATTTCCATCCATTTGCATGCAAAATTCAAGATGTCATTGTTTTTTACCACCGAGTAGTACTGTAATGTGTATATGTGCCACACTTTCTTTATCATTCTTCCATTGAGGGGCACCTAGGTTGATTCCAGGTTCTGGCTATTACAAATAATGCTGCTATGAACATAGTTGCACAAATGCTTTTGTAGTATGATTGGACTTCTCTTGGGTATATTCCCAAGAGTGGTATTGCTGGATCCTGAGGTAGGTTGATTCCCAATTTCCTGAGAAACCGCCACACTGATTTCCAAAGTGGTTGCACAAGTTTTTTGTCAAAAATGAGGTATTCATAGGTTTGTGGATTAATATCTGGGTCTTTCTTTGTCAAAAATGAGGTATTCATAGGTTTGTGGATTTATATCTGGGTCTTCAATTTGATTCCATTGGTCAACTTCTCTGTTTTTATGCCAATACCAAGCTGTTTTCATTACTGTAGCTCTGTAATAGAGTTTGAAGTCAGGGATGGTAATGCCTCCGGAAATTCCTTTATTGTATAGGATGATTTTGGCTGTCCTGGGCTTTTTGTTTTTCCATATAAAGTTAGTTATTGTTCTCTCAATGTCTATGAATAATTTTGTTGGGATTTAGATGCGGATTGCATTGAATCTATAGATTGCCTTTGGTAGAACTGCCATTTTTACTATATTGATCCTACCAATACAGGAGCATGGGAGATCCTTCCATTTTCTGGTATCCTCTTCAATTTCTTTCTTCAAGGCCTTAAAGTTCTTGTCAAATAGATCGTTCACTTCCTTGGTTAGTGTTACTCCAAGATACTTTATGTTGTTTGAGGCTATTGTGAAAGTTGATGTTTCTCTGATTTCCCTCTCTGCTTCTTTATCCTTTGTGTATAGGATGGCTACTGATTTTTTTTTGAGTTGATTTTGTATCCTGCCACATCACTGAAGGTATTTATCAGCTGTAGGAGTTCTTTGGTAGAGTTTTTGGGGTCACTTATATACACTATCATATCATCTGCAAATAACGAAAGTTTGACTTCTTCCTTTCCAATTCAAATCCCCTTGATCTCCTTATGTTGTCTTATTGCTATTTCTAGAACTTCAAGCACTGTATTGAAGAAATATGGAAAGAGTGGACAGCCTTGTCTTGTTCCTGATTTTAGTGGAATTGCTGAGAGTTTCTCCATTTAATTTGATGTTAGCTGTCAGCTTGCTATATATTGCTTTTATTGCTTGTATCCCTAATCTCTCCAAGACCTTTATCATAAAGTGGTGTTGAATTTTGTCAAATGCTTTTTCAGCATCTAATGAAATGATCATATGGTTTTTCTCTTTCAGTTTATTTATATGATGGATTACATTGCTAGATTTTCGTATGTTGAACCAGCCCTGCATCTCTGGGATGAAGCCTACTTGATCATAATGGATGATTTTTTTGATGTGTTCTTGGATTCGATTTGCCAGTATTTTATCGAGAATTTAGCATTGATGTTCATGAGTGAGATTGGTCTGTAATTTTCTTTCTTGGTTGCGTCTTTGTATGGTTATGTAATCAGGATAACTAGCTTCATAAAAAGAGTTTGGCAATGACTCTTCTGTTTCTATGATGTATAGGTATTAGCTCTTCTTGGAAGCTCTGGTAGAATTCTGCATTAAAACCATCTGGTCCTGGGCTTTTTTTGGTTGGGAGGTTTTTGATGACAGCTTCTATTTCCTCGTGACTTATAGGTCTATTTAAATTGTTCACCTGGTCTTGATTTAATTTTGGTATATGGTATTTATCTAAAAAAAACTGTCCATTTCTTTTACATTTTCCAATTTTGTGGCATACAGGCTTTTGTAGTAAGACCTAATGATTCTCTGAATTTCCTCAGTGTCTGTTGTTATGTCCCCCTTTTCATTTCTGATCTTGTTAATTTGAGTGTTCTCTCTCCACCTTTTGATTAGTTTGGATAGGGGTTTGTTAATCTTGTTGATTTTTTCAAGGAACCAGCTCTTTGTTTCATTGATTCTTTGGATTATTTTCTGTGTCTCTATTATGTTGATTTCAGCCCTCAGTTTGATTATTTCCAGTCTTCTACTCCTCCTGGGTGAGTTGCTTCTTTTTTTTCTAGAGCTTTCAGGTGTGCTGTTAAGTCACTGATGTGTGCTTTCTCTGTTTTCTTTATGTGGGCACTAAGTGCTATGAACTTTCCTCTTAGCACTGTTTTCATAGTGTCCCATAGGTTGGGATATGTTGTGTCTTTATTTTCTTTGAATTCAAGGAAGACTTTAATTTCTCTCTTTCTTTATTGCTTGACCCAGGATTGGTTCAGTAGTTGATTGTTCAGTTTCCATGAGTTTGTAGGCTTTCTGGGGATGGAATTGTTGTTAAATTCTAACTTTACTCCATGGTGATCTCATAAGACACAGGTGGTTACTCCAATTTTTTTGTATGTGTGGATGTTTGCTTTGTTACCAAGTATGTGATCAATTTTCAAGAAGGTTCTATGAGATGCTGAGAAGAAGGTATATTCTTTCCTGTTTGGGTGGAATATTCTATAGATGTTTATTAAGTCCATTTGATTCATGACATCTGTTAGTTCTCCTATATCTCTGTTAAGTTTCTGTCTGGTTGACCTGTCCATTGGTGAGAGAGGAGTGTTGAAATCTCCTACTATTAGTGTGTGGGGTTTGATGTGTTCTTTGAGTTCTAGTAATGCTTCTTTTACATATGTGGGTGCTTTTATATTAGGGGCATATATATTCAGGGTTGAGACTTCATCCTGATGGATTATTTCTGTTATGAGTATAAAGTTTCCATCTCCATCTCTTCTGATTGATTTTAGTTTGAAGTCAATTTTGTTAGATATTAGTATAGCCACACCTGCTTGTTTCTTAGGGCCGTTTGATTGAAAAACCTTTTCCAAACGCTTTACTCTGAGGAAGTGTCTGTCTTTGTGGTTGAGGTGTGTTTCTTGTAAAGAGCAGAATGTCGGATCCTGTTTTCATATCCATTCTCTTAACCTGTGCCTTTTTTTAGGTGCATTGAGTCCATTGATATTAAGTGATATTAATGACCAGTGGTTGTTTACTCTGGTTAATTTTTTTGTGGTACAGTTTTTGTGTTTCCCTTCTTTGAGTTGTGCTGGTGGAGGGTTGTTAGATGTCTGTGTTATTATGGGTGTTGTTTGCCTCCTTTAATTGTGGTTTTCCTTCTAGTACTTTCTGTAAGGCTGGTTTTGTCGCTATGTATTGCTTAAATTTGTTTTTATCCTGGAATATCTTGCTTTCTTCATCTATGGTGAAAGAAAGCTTTGCTGGGTATAGTAGTCTGGGCTTGCCACCATGGTCTCTTAGTGTCTTCAGCACATCTATTCAAGCTCTTCTGGCTTTTATGGTTTCCATTGAGAAGTCTGGTGTAATTCTAATAGGTTTCCCTTTATATGTTACTCGACTTTTTCCTTGCAGCTCTTAATAATCTTTCTCTATTTTTTATTTTTTATGTTTTTATTATTATATGGCAAAGGGATGTTATTTTTAATCCAGTCTATTTTGTGTTCTCTATGCTTCTTCAACCTTCATAGGAATATCCTTCTTTAGGTTGGGAAAGTTTTCCTCTATAATTTTGTTGAATATATTTTCTGGGCCTTTTAGCTGGAATTCTTCTCCTTCTTCTACCCCTATTATTCTTACGTTTGGTCTTTTCATGGTGTCCCAGATTTCCTGGATGTTTTGTGTTAAGAATTTGTTGGATTTGCTGTTTTCTTTGATCAATGAGTTTATTTCCATTATAGTATCTTCAGCGTCTGAGATTCTTTTTTTCTGTTTTGTATTCTGTTAGTTATACTTGTCTCTGTAGTTCCTGTTCATTTACCCAGATTTTCCATATCCAGCCATCTCTCGGTTTATGTTTTCTTCATTGTCTCCATTTCGGTCTTCAAGACTTGAACTGTTTCTATTACCTGTTTGATTGCTTTTTCTTGGTTTTCTTGGGTATCTTTGAAAGATTTATTCATTTCTTCTAACTTTTTGTTTGTCTTCTTAGCAATTTCTTTAAAGGAATTTTTCATATCCTGTTTAAGGTCCTCTATTATTTTCATAATGCAACGTTTCAAGTCAATTTCTTCTACTTCTTCTGGAATAGGGTGTTCAAGTCTTCCTGTTGTGTGTTCACTGGATTCTGTTGTTGTCATGTTGCTTTTCAGGTTGTTGTAGGAATTCTTGCATTGGTGCCTACCCATCTTTTCCTTCAAATGCAGCCAGGAGAGTCTTGGCATCTTGTTCCAGTCTTTGCTGTGACTGACTGTGTACTTGAGGGATTTTCTTGGTCTGCCCTCTCTTAGGACCCCTCAACACTGGAGCTGACTGTTCCCTCTGGATGGATCCTCCCAGTACAGGAGCAGGGTTGTGTGGAACAAAGAAGCTGCTGCAGCAGGAGCTGGTAGGGCCCTGAACTTGGCTCCCGAACCTCCTGGCTGGGCCGGCTCACACCCAACCCTCTGCCAGATGCTCATTTTTTAAATCCCCAAGTCTCTTCAATTCAAATTTCTACTTCTTTATATTCCTCATTTTGTTTTTTGCTCCCTTCCATCAACTATGCTAGTTCAAAATGGAAATATTTATTTCTATAATCTCACCTAATTGAATAAGTGGGACATGATGCAGAGATGGAAAACCAGGTATGAAGAAGGTACTCAAGGCCCAGTGAGTATTTCAAGGGCCCTGGACCATTTCACTCTCTATGATCATTTCTCTTGTCATGTGGCACTGCTTTATCTTTACTTGTTGTTTTGAGACAAGTTTTCTCTGGGTTGCTTTGGAGCCTGTCCTGGAACTCACTCTGTAGACCAGGCTGGCTTTGAACTCACAGAGATCCACCTGCCTCTGCATCCTGAGTACTGGGATTAAAGGCATATAATACCACCACCTGCTTTATAATTTTACTAAAAGGGCAGAGATTATATTTTATCTCTTTAATCTTAGACAGCCCTATAAAATGGCCTGATGAGAATCGTGCAGTTAAAAGCAGTTTAAGTTTGCAGGTCCTGGACCATGTTAGTTGACTTACCATCTCTATGTCTAAATATGAGACTCATCTAATATAAAGAGAAAGGCTTTTTTTTCTTACTGTATTAGGGATTCAAAGTCCACAATCAGACAGTCCACATCCACATTTGTTTGACCTCTGGGAAATGTGGCAGATGACTGGAATTCACAGGCATGTGCAGGAACACACAGTTATACCCCCTAAAAGGAGTAGAAAAGGAGGTATGCAGAGCCAAGCTTACCCCACAGTAAGTCTCCTGTAGGAACTGAAACAGTTGCAGGAGAAGAAATAAGGGTTTGAATGTGGATTACTGAAGTGTCCATTCACTGACGTTAGAGTAAACATTCAAGAGTCTCCTTGCATTTTTACTGTTTCTCTTTAATTTTACCCATTTCCATGAGAACTTGCCGTAGGTAGCTCACTGGAACGGGAAACAACGGAGATTGAAGCTGAGTCACTCAACATCCAGCTAGTTACAAAGTATTCCAGTGCATCCCTAGCTGAGCTACTTGATCTGCTTGTTCACAGATGGCTCTCTACACATGAACTGTAAACACTTGTTACCTAAGCTGGTCATGTTTTACTCTGTTATCATTAGCTCAGCAATAGGAAAGCAACTCAGCGTGAGATTGATAGGGATTTTAATGAGGGCGCAAGGGGAAATTGTTCCCCTGCATGGGATGAGGGAAACAGATAATTAATTGGAGCACTCATCTGGCATTGGGTACATACTTAGCCAGCTTAATACCGTTGCTAAAAGCTGATTACATCCACATTTGATTTAGTCTTCCTGGAGGTTCCAGATTTAACACTTTTCTTGCAAGAGATTACGTATTATCAGTTAATTATATCTGTTGGGATTTATCGCTTGCCTGGATTCTCTCTTTAGTATCAACAAAACATTGTTTTCAAGACATTTTTTATCTGATTTCTTAATCATCTGGAAAGGACCCTTGATGTACATTTTTCATTCAAATTTATTGATTCTGTCCTCCCCTCCTGCCATCCTGGCTATTTCAGTCAGAGTGGCCGAAGAAAAGAGTTTAGATGTTCAGAATAAGGTGTTTTTTTTTTTTTCAACATGTGCTTTAATGCTTACTCTCATCCTAAATATGTTGCAACTAATATCCAAACATTTAAAATGCAAAACAGTTAAGGTGTTTTACAGAAGATTAAGTGAATTTCCCATATAGACTCAGGGGAGGTAAACCACAAATATCACACATAGAACATAAAGATCACAGGATATTTTTTGCTTAAGTCTCATTGATTCTCCTGTACCCAGAAGGCAGAGAGCTGTTTAGAGAAAGCCTTGCAGGTAGGGAACTGTTGGCATAATTATTTAAGCTCACTTCTCTTTCTCCAAACTTCTTTACCAAATATCCATTAAAAGTCAATATATGGACAAAAAAGTCCACTGATGTCTTTTATAAAAAAAAAAAAAACTTCTGAAGACAGGGTGTGGGAGGCAGGGATTTCAGATGATGCTAAAGGGCTTCCCCACTTCAGTGCTACTGTGAGATTCATGGGGGTGCCAGTGCTAAGGGGAGACCTCTTAGCTGCCAACCAATGCTGCCATAGTGACCACTGACCAGTGGTGTCTGCACAGTCCTCACAGTACAAGTCCTATGGTCACTTCTAGGCTCAGCATATTCTTATGGGAACAGTTATAAGATAGGGATGAAGTCCGAAATGTACGTCAAAGAAGGTGGTGGCAGTCTCATGTGCTGAAGCCAAATATGGTTTGACTCATGGGCATGGGAAGCTTAACGAAAGGCTTATAAACAGTGAACTTACTTTTCTAACCAGCCATTCAGTAGTTTATATTCGATGACTAGAAAGCTAGGAACTATTTTTATTATCATAATTTTATTAGTGTATATTAATTTATAAAGTGTTTCATTTAATGTTTCTTTGTATGCATATGATTAATCACATGCAAATATTAAATTTTAATTCTGTCTTTTCTTCCCAGCACATATTCATACTTGATCCCTTTTTATATTCACATTCCTTTTTCCTTCTTGGGTCTACATGTGTGATGAGTCTTGAACTCTTTGCTTTTATGGGCAAGGCCTGTCTCTGTTAATACAATGATCTCCAGTTTCAGCCATTCTCTGGTGAATTCATGGCTTCATTTTTTTCTAATGACTGAGCATAACTAAGATTTGTATCTATACTATGATGTGGGAAGTCCTTCTGTATATGTGCTGCTTTTATTGGTTAATGAATAAGGAAGCTGTTTTGGCTTGTATTAGGGCAGAGCAGAGATAGGCTGGAAAACCAAACTGAATGCTGGGAGAAAGAAGGTGGAGTCACTGATCAGCCATGGAGCCACGGCAGAGGACAGATGCCTTATGTAAACTTACTGGTAGCCACAACCAAGTGGTGATGCACAGATTAATAAAAATTGGTTAATTTAAGATATGAGATAGTTAGCAATACACTTAAGTTATTAGTCAAACAGTATTGCAAATAATATAGGTTCTGTGTAATTATTTTGGGTCTGGACAACTAGGAATGAATGAGCAGCTTCAGTCAACAATACTAAAATTTCTTTATCCAATCATACTTTGAATTCTTGATATACTGTTTTAAATTTAGTTCACCTCGAAGAATTCATCCAGATCTAAAGACTTCATGGTGCATTGGTGTAGGAGGGTCCTTATGTATTTGGGTTGTTCTTATTGGTTAATAAAGAAACTGCCTTAGCCTTTTGATAGGGCAGGACTTAGACAGGGAGAGAGAACAGAATGCTGGGAAAGGGACAGAGTCAGAGAGAGCTGCCCGCCATGAAGCACCCAGATCAGACACACTGAATCTTTCCCAGTAAGCCACGACTAGTGGCGACAAACAGATTATTAGAAATGGGTTAAACGAATATGTGAGAGTTAGCCAATAAGTGGCTAGACCAGGCAGTATTTAAATGAATACAGTTTCCGTGTAATTATTTCGGTATAAGCTAGCCAGGCACCAGGTGGCGGGAACCCGGCGGCCACCGGAACCAAAAGCAAGCCTGCAAGCCTGCAAGCCTCATACTACAGTGCATTTCTCTGACACAGTTTTCAAAACAGAAGAGATGATATACTGTTTCTATACACACACTATAGGATCACTGAACATTCTATCACTTCTGCTAACTTTGCACTCACTACACACAAAACATTGTCAAACAATCTTAAAATAAAAATTGAGTAGAATATGTGATGGTGATTTTGATCTCAAAATTTAAATTCTAGTAGAAAAAGCACAAATTAAGAAAAATGCAATATATTTTTACTTTAGATTGTGACAAATACCAATAAAAATGTAAGTATGAGGCAGTAGAATACATTCTTAAAGATTAGTAGAGTGGACATGATAAGTTTAACAGTGAATCCATGTGTCAATCCAAATGAAGCTCATCATAGCTCAGGTGCCACATGTACACCAGATTAGCTGCAAATGTAGCCCTAGACAAAATAATAGGCTTAACTCATATCATTGTAGGATTTTTTAAATTTTCTGTGACTCAGTTGTGTGATAGTCAAATATCAACTGTGTAGATAATGACGCCATATTGCAATATCAAAAACTGGAAAAATTAACTGCTAAGAACAAAGTTTCTGATGTGGGTGTGGGCTTGGCATATTATGGAGTAGCAGCGAACTCTATGTGTTTCTGATGCTCATTAAGTATGGACACCTGAACAATTATACCTGAAGATATTGCCATTCTAGTACTGGAAACTTTTTGATGTATAATTTATCCTACTAAAAATTTTATCAGATATTGTTAGATAGCTACCTTGAAATGGCAAGGTTAGCCTAGACTATCCTTTGTGGCTATCCTACCCGTGTACTCAAATATCTCTATAGAGGGACAGCAAGGAAACTCAGGAAAGAAATAAATGTGACAGTGAACTAGAGACTGAAGTGATCACAGATGTGAGGAAAGAGAAAAGCTGGAAAAAACAAACCCTATAAAAATAAAGGCAAAGGAATAAATTCTCCATGCTAATAGTTAAGTGAACCTGATTTTAGGTTTCTCACTTCCATGCCTGTAAGAGAATAAAGTAGTTTTGCTTTAAGCAAGGTTGTGCTGACTTGTTCCAACAGTAGAATACAAATGGTAAACAGTGAAGGACAAGCAGCATTATAGATTATAAGGCAATTAGTTGAAATTGTAAAAATTAAGACATTTTGCTCTTATGAGAAATACTGTAAATTCTTGCAGGATTTTGAGGAAAGATGTGATTAGATTGGCCTTATGGTTATGAAATATGCACTTATATTTCTAGGAAAATAGACTAGAGTTAGCTATACAGAAATAAAATATAGTATATATGCTATTAAAATGTAATACTTATATATTATATATACATATGGTTATATTCAATATCTATCTCTGTATTTCTTTCTATATTGATATAGCTATTATTTATCTATATATGTATGTATGCATATCTCTATCATCTATACATATGTGTGTGTAAGTGTATATGCATGTACTTGCCTACCTACCAATCAATCATCTGTCTGTTTTTTTGTTTAATATTCTATCCAGAGAAGCAGGGGTGATTAGAGTATGATGACTCACACTGGATTGACAGATAACAGAAATGGGGAGTGGTAGTCAACTGTCAATAGTTTTTGAAGGCTGGATGTATATAAGTTGCTGACAGATAGCTTATGGGTTATGGGAGATAGAAAATCAGCTATACTCCATGTTTAGTTCCGAACAATTGGGAATGGAATTGCAGATGGCAAAAGCTCAAATTTGTGCTATGTAAGCTTGAAATGTTTGTCAGAAATTCACAAGGAAATATACCAAGACATTTATTGGATATAATTATATATCAATATAATTGATTTGGGGCATACATCTGTGAGTCAATATGATCCACTCCTTAAGAAAGGTAAGAGCTATTTTAAAATCATAAATAGTGGCAAAGTAGATAATGTTATTAATGCAACATGACCACAGTAGATTTGTAAATTTGGGGGTTAATATAAGTGTTTGGGATTATTTATTTTATCATCTATTGTTCTCTAGTTCTGAGAATCACTTTTTTATAGCAGCAGACATACTATCTTATTGTTCAGGGAGCCAAAACATCCCATTTATATTTTTTGTTTGTCAGTCTGTGTCATTGGTGTGAGACAAGCTTGTCAATCTGTGTCAACAGTATGAGACAAGCAAGGATATAACTTGCCTTGTCACAGAATAGGGTCTACTGTGGCTCTAGGATCTTAAAAAAATACATATAAGTAATGATCTCTCTCTCTTTCTCTCTCTCTTTGTGTGTGTGTGTGTGTGTGTGTATGTGTGTGTGTGTGTAGCAACAATTAAGAAAAACAGCTGTGGATTTTAATGAGAGTGAAGGGGGAAATGGAGCAATTAGAAAGTTGAAATTGCAAAAGGAATAAATTAAAGGGTGTACTTTGGTCTGGGAAAAACTTTCTGTGTTTTCTTATTTTCCTATTGTCTTTTAAAAAACCTGTTCAGTTTATATAATTTTACATGTATGTACATTTTCAGGTTTGATCATTTTAAAATTATCAGACATGTTACTGAATACCAGCATGGCATTTTTAAGATTTATATGTTATGTATGAAGTATTCTGTCAGCATGTATCCCTGAAGACCAGAAGAGGGCATCAGATCTCATTACAGATGGTTGGGAGGCACCATGCGGTTGCTGGGAATTGCCGTCAGTGCTCTCAAGCTCTGAGCTGTCTGTCCAGCACCAGTATGGCATTTTTAAACAATGTGTGTTTTGGTAGTTTCTCTCTCCACTTGCCCCTGGTCCTGTCCCCACACCTTTCTCCTCTCTGTAACTTCCCTCTCATCTGTTGTCCAGTTTTATGTCTCATGTGTCTGCTTGTTTGTTCTCCAGCTATTTCCTTAGACTCTTTTTGTTAATGCCTTAGGAAGGTTTTTAGCCTTGATCCATATTTATGGCTATTAATAAACATACATGTATATATTACAAAGGAGAATCTATGTAGAAGAGTGAAAACAAATGGTTTCTGTTTTGTTTTATATTGTTTTATCTTTCTAATTTTGGACCAGCTCAATTAATATTACATTTTCTAGATTTATCCTTATTTTGCAAATTCCCTAAATTCATTTTTTATTGATGAATAAAATTTCATCATGCATATTTATATTTTCACTATACATTCATTTGTTGATGGATATCTAGGATAGTTCCATTTATTTACTATTGGAAATTGGACACAGTTATGAGTGTATCTCTGTGGTCAGATATGAAGTCCTGTGGGTATATGGCCAGGAATGGCATAGCTATATAATATGTTAATTCTATTTTTCATTTTTTGAGGAACCTCCATTCTGAGTTCCATAAAGGCCATAATGCTTTTCTGCCAACAGTGGTGGATAAGGCTCCGCTTTCCTACCAAGTAGCATTTGTTAGATCTCTTGATGACACTCATTCTAACAGGTGAAGTGAGGTCTCAAAGTTGTTTTAAAGTTGTCCTTCCAGAGTGGGTTTTCTCTTTTGAACATTTTTTTCATCTCATTAGCTCATTTGTTGAATGGCAAGCAGGTAGTTTTGGGTTTGTTTGTTTGCTTGGTTGGTTGATTTTAGTGTTTTAAATACATGAAGGTAAGCCAATGAAACATAGCGGAAAAATAGAGGACCAGCAAACGAACTGGCAAAGTCATGGCCACCTAACTTTTGACAATAGTGTCAAGAACATGCAGTGGGGAAAAGACATCATTGGTTTTAACTCTCAGCTAACAAAGAAAAGGACCTCTTTAAAGCTGCTTAATTATAGAGAGAAAGTTGACATAATAAACTATGATAGTGAAGAGTAGAAAAAATATTTTAGACTAAACTCTATATAAATAAAAAACTAATGAAAGTAAAAAAAAAAAATTCCCATTTCCCTGCTGTTGTTCTAGAAAATCTTACTGAAAACACTGAGGTTCAGAACAATACGTAATCTCTGTTTTCCAATTCTGAGGGCTAAAGTTCACACTCCATTCCCTGGAGCTTGCATTAGGTATTGGAAGGCCTGTACTCCATCACATTGTGGGCTGTCTATATTACCTGGGGTTTCTAGAGACTGTCTATATTACATAGGGCTTTTAGAGGATTTCTATATTATGTGGGGCTTCCAGGGGCTGGCTGTATTACCTGGGACTTCTAGAGGCTGTCTATATTACAGGAGGCTTCTGGAGGCCATCTATATTACCTTGAGCTTCTAGATGTCTTCTATATTATGGGGTAATTCTACAGGCTATTACATTACCAGGGGCTTCTGAGGTCATCTATATTTCCTGGGGCTTCTAACGGCTGTCTATATTCCATGGGATTTCTAGATGCCATCTATATTAGATAGGGCTTCTAAAGGCTGTCTATACTACCCAAGGGCTTCTAGAGGCTGTCTATATTATTACAAGAGGTTTCTAGAAGTCGTCTATATTACCAGGAGATCCTAGAGGCCGTCTATATTACATGGGGCTCCTGAAGGCTACATATATTGCCGAAGGGCTTCTAGAGGCTGTCTGTACTACATGGCTTAAGGTGCCTTCTTGTCAAGTCTAGCAGCCCAGAGAACCACCTTTCTTGAATGAATGTCTTTCTTTCATTACAAAGGTACTCCCAATCCTATTGGGTTCACCCAGGGAATCTGGATTAATCTTATGTCTCAGGACACTTGACCATATCTTTAAGTGCTATTTGTCATAAAAGGCAACATATTAATGAATCCAGAAACCGGGATGTGGCATGCTTTCCTTAGCTTTAGCTTAAAAGAGAGCTTATTAAAATTGGACCAATTTGAAATAATAGATATAATATATTGACATCTTAAAGTTCTAGATGAGAACCCATATTTCCTTTTATTTAAAGCTTTGCTTTGTCTTAATAAATGACTTTAATGTATATATTTTTATTTAAGGAGCATCACCATGTCTTATGCCTTCTCACTAGTGACAAATGGTAAATTGTTACATTAATTCTTTGCCTCAAAGATTCTTTGCCTGAAAAAAGCTCAACTCTCCTGGCAATACCAGAGGCCAGATGGCTATTGACAGCCTGTGTGACATTTAATACATGACCATGTTAAACCCAAGATTGCCAACCCTCTCCAAGTAAGTCAGTAAGCACATCCAGATGATAGTACTGTAATTTCTTTGCTACCATAATTGTTTTGTTTGTATTCGTTTGTTATCACTGAGTATCAAACCTAGGGCCTTCACTGTATCCTCCATCACTAATTGCTATTTTACGTCTCTTGGTTTTACTTTCTATTCTTGAGACAGGGTCTTACTAAACAATCCAGAGGGGTCTTGAATGGTGTAGGAATTCCTTCTGTATTTCTGTTGCTTTCATTGGTTAAATAAAGAGACTGCCTTGGCCTTTTGATAGGGCAGCCCTTAGGTGGATAGAGTAGACATAACAGAATGCTGGAGAAAAAAGAAGTGTGGCAGACGCCATGCTTCTCCGGCCCAAGATGGACACTGGTTAGACTCATGCCGGTAAGCCACAACTCAAGTGGCGATACACATTAATGGAGATGGGTTAAAATAATATGTGAGAGTTAGCCAATAAGGGGCTGGAGATGATGGGCCAGGCAGTATTTCAATGAATACAGTTTCTGTGTAATTATTTTGGGCACCGGGAGCCGTAGGGACAGAACAAGGGGCCCTAAGCTGGGAGCTGGGCGCCGGGAATGCAGCCTGCTCCTCCTCCTTACTACACTTGAATTTATTCTGTAGCCCAGGCACAGACTAGGCTAGTGCTTTCCAATATCCTATCTCCTCATCTCAACTTCTCGTAGTTTATTTAATGGGATCTGGACTTTCGATATATGCAAAATTATGTACTGAAGACCTTAGGATTCCTAATTTCCAGCACATGTATTACGTTTCTTTTTGCTAGGAAGCATGAACTGATGATTATATATGATCTTAGAGAAAATTTATGAGTATATGATGATGCATGCCTGCTGTTATTTTCTAATAGGTAAAGAAATTTCAGTTTATAGAGTCATGCGGTGATAACAGGGAATTTATTGGATAGCATTATAAATTATAACCAGAATTATTAGGAAAATACCAACACTTATAATCCTAGATTTATATAACTGTCCTCTTCAATGTGGCATAGTTCACTACCAGATTTGTATAATTTCTGACAGCAGAAATCTATCCATTGCTCATACAAGCCCAGAGATGAAAATCACTCTCAAATGGATATCTTCTGTTTTGATCTAGTAGTATCCACATCCCAGAAATCAGTTCCTTGCTGTTGTAGATTAACTATGTGATTTCACCATTCGTACTTTAAAATCTTGATGTCATGCCACCAGTGATCTCACCCTTCACAACCTCCATATGCATGGAATAAACAATTTTAGTTTTGCCCACTCAGACGGTGGACTTTTGTTATAGCTAGAAGCCTGCTGAAATACATAATCCATCTTCAGTAATGACAAAGAGCATGAAGGCCAGAGTCTCTCTGGTTTGCTCTAAGGTCGTTACTTGCCTAACAGATCATGCCTTGTTTGAGTGACTATAGGGGGGAAATAGTTAACTTGCTAAGAATTCAATGAATTTAGTTGCAGAAAAATGGTCATATTACCATATTTGCCAAAGTGCAGCATCTTAAATTCATACTATGGTCACAGCATTGAAATCTTTCAAGTGACATGAAAATGGAAAATATGTTTGGAAGGTCACTTGGTAAGACTGAATACTGTATTTATAGGGACAATCACACCTCTATTAGTTTCCTATAACTGATATAAAAATGCCCACAAACTGGGTGTTTTTAATAGAAGAGCAATTAAATTTTCCACAGTTCCATAGTCTGAAGTCAAGGTGATCAATGGTCAAATTTCCTCAGAGATTCCAAGTAAGACATTATTTGGTTTTTGATGATTCAAGCTGTCATTTCCCCTTGTGGAACATGATTCCAGGGTCTGCCTCCTCTTCCTGGGGTCTCTTATATATGTGTTTTCCTCTGCTGTAACTAATAAGAATACTTAGCTGGAGAGATGGTAAAGTATTTGTTATCCAAACATAATTGACGAGTTCCATAGCCAGAATCCATATAGTGGTTTGTGTTGTGATCTCAGCCCTGGGGAGTGTGAAAGGTGAAAGGCTAACCAATTAGTCTAGACAACTGCTATACTCCAGGCCAGGGAGAGATCCCACTTTAGAAGTAATGTGGATGACACCTGAGGAATGACGCTTGAAGTTGTGCCATGCCTCCTTTCACACAGACACACCTGTGCATGCACAGCTAAACGTCCATGTGCACATTATAAAGAGGAATATACACATAAATAATTTGATACTGGAGCTAGGACCCACTGAGATGAGCTATAGACACTGTATCTAGAGAGCCTTAACTTATGTAACCATGTGGAGTTCCTTGTCTTAGCTTATTGTGGTCTCTGTAATTAAATTTCTGCTTCTATTCTATGTAGAAGAAAAACTGCAAAGTTTAGATCAATGTAAGGAAAGATTGAAACTCTGGTGACAGCTGTTCCTTTGGATGTCATCTTTCTTCTCACATGACAGAAACCCCAAGAACACTGATAAAGGCCTCAGGAAGAAATGTCTAGGACTTTTAAATCTCTGTTTCTTAATACATCACATTAGAGCCCAGCTTATAGATTTTGATGGGACAACAGTGTGCAGGCCATTCTTACCTTTCCCACTAACAGTCACATTTACAATCTTTAGATAGAAAATATATATAGATGTGTGTGTATGTATATGCATATGTATGCATGCATGTACATATGTATCCATCCACATGCATTGCAGCTTGAATGCAGCACTTCTCATCAAACACTCTAATCACAGAACCAAGAACATGTTGAATGTGTGGGCTGAGTCACCTTGCCACCTTGCCATCTCTGGTGACTTTCCACTCATCAATAACATTGATAGAGACCATTTCTGGGCTTCCTGGAGCAGAATGTCACCCCCATCACCTCTTATGTATACAAAAGCCCTGGAAAGGCTAAATTGAGAAAAAAAAGTTGTGCATATTTATATTATTTCTATAAAAGTTGAGTTGTTGTTGTTTGTAGACACTTAGGACATAGATCCAATTGACAATTTATTGTCATTTTAGGTCTATCTGTTTGCAGGCATTGAAGGGTGAGAGTAAACAGGAAGTGCTATAGAGAAGTGTGAAACTGTCAAAGACAAAAAATAAAAATAGAAAATGCAAAATGTAGTGTAGCTCAAACCACACTGATGGAATGAACAGCCTTGGGTAGTTTTTTTGCCAAGAATCTAAAGATTTGCGAAAACAAATTATAAAGTGTTTACTCCATTCTAAATGCATAAGGCCATGTTATATTTTACTAACAACAAAAAAATACTAAAGGAATTGGGTTCATTACTTTCAATTATGAAATTGACTTCACAATTTTGGAAAGTAAAAGAGACATTTCTAATTGCCATTTCAGTTTCAACTCTCCAGGAAGGCTTGCAACTCAGGAAAACGTGCAATAAATACTTTGGACATCACAGTATATTCAAACAGCAAATCACCAGCAACGTAAATGTACAGCTTTAATGAAATCTATGAAACCTTTGCAGTTCTTTACCAGCCTCATATTCTCTCCAAACTGTGCTCATGACAATTCTTTCCAACCTCACTGATCATATCTCTACTTGCTCACATATGAAACAGTGAAGTTAATGGCAAGATACACACAACACACATGATTACAGCATAACCCATAGAAGTCTGGGCGGATGAGCTAGTCACAGAGTCTTTGCTTTAGTGTGTGCACCTGCAGCTTTCCTGAAGGCAGGTGGCCTTTGGTGCTCTGGATTTGAAGACAGTCTGTGCCACTGATATGGAGCTGCTGATCTGTAATGCCGTCTCTGCAGCCCCTTGTCCTTGTGGTTATGTGTGCTCTCCAACTTCCATTTCCCCACACTCCTTCATTTGATCTGAAGACTCAGAAACAGCAGGAAACTGGGATTTCCCTGCATGTAGGATGTGTGAAGCTTTGGTAGAGAACTCCAGCAATGATTCACAGGCACTCTTGAGCAACTACCGCAGCTTGCACTCCTTAAACAGGGAGCTGTGACTCACTGAGATTACCCACAGAGATTAAGTTCAAGTGGCCCACCGTGAACAGTGGTTTTAAATTCCACCCATGGTTCTGCCTCCTTCCTCATATAATTTACTTCACCAAAAGAGAATTTTTCCATCTCCATGCAACTGTTATGTTCTCAAAACCTGTATCAGGTTCAACTTTTGGCTGAATACATAAAGCAAACCCAAATCATTCTAAGAAGTTACCTCATGATTTAGGTGAAACTTTGTGCGTTTTTCTGTTCTTTCTTTTTTTGACAGTAGATTTTTTTTTCATACAGTATATTCTGACTCCTGTTTCCTCTTCCACAGCTGCTCCCAGATTCTCCCAAGTTCCCTCACATCCAAACTGTAACCTTTTTTCTCTCTCTCATTAGAAAACAGACATATAAAATAACAGAAACAACAACAATAAAATAGGATTAAATAAAAACAAAGAAAACAAGCAAATGAACAAAAATCCAAACAAAAAAAGCACAGGAAACACATGGAGACACTGAGATACATGTATTCACATGCACCCAAAAATTATAAACCTAAAATCAGAAACCTTAATATATATACAAAATATTTATAAGGTTTAAAAGGAAAAAGAACTATGACACAAACTTCATCAGAAATACCTCTGAGTTCATTTTTTGATGGCCATCTACTACTGGATGTGGGTCCAGCCCTGAAGTGTGTCTTGTGTACCACTGTGGCCTCACACACACACACACACACACACACACACACACACACACACAGACACACACACAAAGTGGGTAAACTTCTTCCTTTGTGAGCTGTTGTCAACTGTAGATAGGTTTTGGTTTAAGAATGTGTGCTTGTGTCTGCTTCCCCTCTCAGCACTATAACCCCCTGTTTCGACCTGCCCAGCCCCTGAGCATGCTGCCACAGATTCTATGAGTACAACTGTTCACAAATCCTGCGGTGTCTAGAAGATCTTGTTTCTTTGGTGTCCTCCATCCCTCTAGATCTTACAGTTTTTCTGCCTCATCTTCTCCAGTGTTCCCTGAGCTCTGCAGGGTGGGGGTGGATTTACCTATCAGTAGAGCAGAATGTTGGTAGGTGTTGGTAGGAGTCTTTTTTTTTTTTTTCTTTTGAGACAGGATTTCTCCATAGCTTTGGATCCTGTCCTGGAACTAGCTCTTGTAGACCAGGCTAGCCTCGAACTCACAGAGATATGCCTGCCTCTGTCTCTCAAGTGCTGGGATTAAAGGAGTGTGCCTTCAACCCAATCAGAGACTGGTGAACTTTTACCACAGACTTTGTGATACTGTTGTACCAGTGTTTCGTGTATTCAGGTCACCACTGGAGACTGAAGGGTTTGTAGCTGGCTTGGTGTTTACTTTTCTCCACTGGTAATATGCAGAGTAGCTCCCAGTACCATTAACAATACCCAGCAGGGTGCAGGCTCTAGCTAGACATCAACTTTCATTCTCTCTGTTCAGTGAGTTGTACAGGTGTTGTCATCAGCATTCAGTTAGAGAGGAGAACTAGTGGCCTCGGTAATTGCTTGGGTTGTTTGAATTTTTTTATGGGACCCCTTCAGCTAAAACTCAACTAGATATAACTCATTCCTGGCTCTGGGGCTTCTATTTGATGTCAAAAGATGTCTAGCTGGGGTTTTCTTTCCCCTGATACTTGGCGATTTGATTTAGATGTTTTTCATATTTGTACATTTTTAAAGAAGCTTACACTTTATTAGGATTCCGAATGACCCCCCTCAAATTGACCTTTGTTTTTAAATATCCCTCTCTGTACTACCTCCCTTACACTCTTCTGACTCCTTCATTGTTTGATCTTGCATTTCAACCCCATCTCTCATGGTATATCCATAACTATCTGTTCTATGTCCCTGTGCTAAGAAGACATTTCCCTCCTGATTAGTGTCTTGCTCTATACCAATCCTCCATGTTTGTACAGAATGTAGTCTACTTCTTGAGGACTTAGTAGCTAAAATCCACATATAAGAGAACATATACCATATTTGTCTCAGGTTACCTCACCCAGGGTGATTTTTCCTAGCTGCATCTATTCATCTGTGAATTTTATGATGTTTGTTTTTCTTTCAAACAGCTGCACTATTCTATATTGTGTAAATGTACCATGTTTTCTTTATCCATTCATCTGTCGATAGACATCTAGGCTGTTTTCAATATTTGGCTATTATGAACAGAGCAGTTCAGTGGAATAATCATCCTATACACTGTGATTATGTATTACTATTACGGGTTAAAGAAAAAGCTGACAGGTCAGTAGCCTGCAGGAAGTTAGGTGGGAAAGCAAACAGAATGATGGGAGAAAAGAGGGCAGAGTCAGGAAGAGATGCCAGCAAGCCATGCCAGAAGCAATATCTAGGGGACAGATAAAGCCATGAGCCACCTGTGGATTGGTAGAAATGGGTTAATTTAAATGTAAGAGTTAGCTAGTAATAAGTCTGAGCTATCAGCTGAACATTTGTAATTAATATAAACCTCTGAGTGGTAATTTGAAAGCAATTGCTAGGATAAGGGAGCTGGCAGTCAAGGCAGGAAAACATCCAACCACAGGGAAGCAATGGGCATGGTTGAGAAGTGTCTCTGTATTATAGTGAAATATTTTTTAGGTATATGCCCAAAAGTGGTATAGCTGGATATTGAGGTAGATCTATTCTCAGATACCTTAGGTACTACCTTATTGATTTCTACAGTAACCATATACCAGCAATGGGTGAGTGCTCACTTTACCCCACATTCTTGCCAGTACTAACTGTCATTTGTTTTTTATTGATATTGGCCATCCTGCTGCTGTAAGATTAAAACTCGAGGTAGTTTTGACTTTTCCTTTGGTGATTAAGGATATAGAATACTTCTTTTATTGTTCATCACCCATTTATAGCTCATCTTTTGAGAATACTCTGTTTAGAGCTTGTCTGAGTTAGGTTTCTATTGCTGGGAGTCCTATGTCTTGATCAGCAGAGAAAAGGAAATGAACTATCTCACTGGATGTAGCTTGAGCATAGGAGACCTCAAAGCCTACCCCAACAGTGACATGTTTCCTCCAACATAGTCACACCTATTCTAACTAAGCCACCCCAGTAACAGTGTCACTTCCTATGAACTTACTGGAGTCAATTGCATTAAAAGTACTACAGAGAGGTACTCTGTTTTTAATTGTTTTTTTTGTTTTTTAATGTCCATTGTTTTGAATCCTTTATATTTTAGATATTAGATGTCTATCTGATATATGACTGATAAACATATTTTCCTGCTCTGTAGCCTACAATTTTAATCTGAAAGATGGTATCCTGTTTTTAAGTTTTCTGAGTTCTCATTTATAAACTCCTGCTTTCAGTGCTGTGTTATCAATTTTCCGGTCAAAAATTCTTTTCTGTGCCAATGATTTCAATGCTATTCTCCACTTCTGTCAGGTTCAGTGTATCTGGTTTTATGTTGAGTTCTTCGGTTCATTTGGATCAAAATAAATAATAAATATGGATCTATTTGGATTCTTCTATAGGTAGTCATTCAGTCTGACCAGCACCATTTGTTGAAGATGCTGTCTTTTGTTCCAGTGTGCAAATGGAGACTTCATTTCCTGGCCACCCAGACCTGAATCATAACACAAAACTATACTCATTAAAACATTGTTTTGCCAATGACTCAGGTGTATTCCTAGCTAGTTCTTATCTTTTGTTAACACATTCCTATTATTTTATATTTTACCACAAGGCTCATGGTTTGTTACCTCACATCCTGCTTCTTGGGTGACTATATGGCACTTGCCTGACTCTACCTTCTTTTTCCCTGCATTAAGTTCAGTTTTTTGCCCAGCTATATTCTGCCCTGCTATAGACCAAAAGCCATTTGTATATTAACAAATGGTAATAAAATATATACATAGCATACAGAGGGAAATCCCATATCACCAGTGTATTCTCTCTCTATTTTGCTTCTTTATTGAAAACCAGGTGTGCATAGGTACCGGGTGTATGCATGTCTGTGTCTTCAATTCCATCCCATTGATCAACTTGTCTGATATTGTGCAAGTAGCATGTTGTTTTTATTATGATATCTCTGTAGAGGACAGTACAACCTGTAGCAGTTCCTTCATTATTCAGTATTGTTTAATTTATCATGGTTTTTTTGGGGGGCTTCCATACGAAGCTGAAATTTGCCCTTTCAAGATCCTTGAAGAATTCTGTTGGAATTTTGGTGGGGATTGAATTGAAGCAGAATATTGCTTTTGTTAAGTATAGCCAGTTTTACTTTATTAGTTCTACTAATCCATGAGGATGAGAGATCTTTCCATCTTCCAATATCTACTTCAGTTTTTGCCTTTACTGTCTTAAAATTTTTAACATAAATGTCTCTGGCTTGATTGGCTAGAGTTACCCTAAGTCATTTTACGTTTTCTGAAGTTATTGTGAAAGATGGTGTCAGCTCAGCTGCCCTTATAGATAATAATTGCTTCCTATGATTTGTCCTGAAACTCATAATTTGAAAAGAAATTGATCTTTCCTACCCCAAGGTCAATTTTACTATAGTAAACATTAATAGGATTTTCTTGGAACAGAGGCAGAGCATCAGCAATATAACCAGGAATGTACTGGAAAGAGAGTTGCATGATAAAAGCCATTGATTCTTTTCACTAGGGATGGACCTTCTTCCCTGTTCTTTATGAATGAGCACCATCTCTTTTTCGAATAAGATGTTTATGGCCATTCCGTACCACCAAGCATGCACAACTCTTTATTGTCTGATTATCCATTTTAATATCAATAGTTATTTTAATCTACATGCAGGGTTGATAAAATGATGGGAAGGATAGATGCTTTAGAATATTATGGAATCTCACCTTAGCAGTGACAGAGAAGTAGCAAAATTGCAATGTTTTATGTTTGATGGAAGTCTTTATGCTATGACATTCATAAAGATGATGGTATATCAGTATTAAGGATTGAAAATGTTGACTGGAAAACTGAGAACCCCAACTCTCGTTTCTTTTCTCAATCAATTTTTTATTTGTACATGAGAAGAATACTTATTTTTGTGTTAATTTTGTATCCTATAACATTAGTAAAAATTATTATCAACTATATAAGTTTCCTGGTGGAGTTTTTAGAGTAATTTATATATATATAATCATATCATCTGCAAATAAAGATGCATTGACTTCACTTCCTAGTCACTTTTGATAGTCTTTAATTGTCTTATTGCCTTGCTAAGACTTCAAGTATTACATTGAATATGTATGGAGAGATTGGACATTGTTTTCTTGTTCTTGATTTTAGTGGAAGTGCTTTGATTTTCTCTCCATCTCTGTTGATGTTGAATGTGGCTTTCTGCAAATCACCTTTATTATGCTGAATGAGGTATGCCCCTTGTAAGCCAAGTGTCTTCAGGACTTTTACCATGAAGTGGTTTTGAATTTTGTCAGAGGCCTTTTTTTTTTTTGTATCTAATGGAATGATGATGTGTTGTTTTATATCTTTCAGTTTATTTATTTTCTGGATTACATTTAGGGATTTTCTTATGTTGAACCATTCTTGCAACTCTGGAATGAAGCATCTTGATCATGGTAGGTGATATTTTTGATGTGTTCTTTGATTTGGTTTGAAGTATTTTATTGAGTATCCTTGCATCTGTGATCCATAAGGGAAATTGGCCTATAATTATTTTTATTTTTTGAGTCTTTTTGTGGTTTGTATATTAGGGAAACTGTGGCCTCTAAAATTAAATTACTCCATGTTCCTTCTGTTTCTATTTGTGAAATAATTTGAAGAGTATTGGCAATAATTCTTCTTTGAAATTATAGTAGAATTCTACACTAAAATAAACTAACCCTGGGCTATATTTTTCAGTAGACTTTTAATTACTGCTTCTGTTTCACAAGATCTGTTGAATTTCTTACTTGATCTTATTTAACATTGTTAGGACGTATATATCATGATATTTTACCATCTCTTTTAGGTGTTCCAATTTGGTCCCGTATAAATTTTTAAAGCATGTCTTTATGATTATCTGGATTTCCTTGCTATCTTTTGTTATGTCCCTATTTTCATCTCTAATTTTATGATTTGGGTATTCTGTCTTTGTATTTTAGCTAATTTGATTAAGTGTATATCAATGTTACTGATTTTCTCAAAGAACCAACTTTTTGCTTTGTTGATTCTTTGTATTGATATTTTAAATTTCTATTTTATTCATTTCATCCCTGAGTTTGATTATTGCCATCAACTACTCCATTTTGGTGTTATTTCTCTTTTTTGTTGAGCTCTCAGGTGTTCTGTTAAATTTTGAATTTGTGGAACTGACAAGCATGCTAATGTTAGAAAGTAGAGGCCACAGAATTCTTTATCATCATTTTATACTTGAAATCATATTCAGAAACCAACTTGAGAAGTAGAGATAACAACAACTACAGTGTTGCTGAAAACCAAACACATATCTATACATCCCGAAAAACATAATGTTCATTTGGTTTGCTCTAAGCTTTTCAGTGTGTGTGTGTATGTGTGTGTGTGTGTGTGTGTGTGTGTGTGTGTGTGTGTGTGTGTGTGTGTAAGGTCAGTATTTCAATATTTGAATTTATGGGTTAAAAGTATTCAGGATATTTTGCTATGCTATTGCCATAAGCTCTAGATTCCCAAGTCTAGCGACCATTTTTTGAAAGATAAAGAATTTAACAGCAAGAATCCAACAAGTGTGCTGTCATGCTGTCCTCTTGTCTCTCCTCTCTAACTGATTTTGTACCAGAGGATACTTATATATGAAGTCATCAAACACCGTCATATTCATATGAAGTCATTAATCATCTTGATATTAAGTTATTTAATGCCCTTCTCTTGTTTACCAGTGTTATGATGTAACAGAAAACTATTCAACAGCAGAGTTGAAGAATGTCTTAGTTTTCTACTTTCTTTACTGGTATCGAGGTACCATAAGTAGAAGGAGAAAAACAAACCAGGAATGCGGACACAGCTGCAATCTCAGCATTTGGAACACATCTGCAGTTCCAGCATTCAGGAATTGGATTCAGGAAAGTTGCAAGCTAAAGGGTAAGTTCCTACATTACCTAGTAAGTTTGAGGTGTTTCATGGAAGTATCACCATTAAAAATATGAGATAGCTCACTGAATGCTAACTGAGGTCCTTAAGAAATCTAGTCAGGCTGAGTGGTGGTGGCTCAGGCCTTTAATCCCAGTACTTGGGAGACAGAGGCAGGTGGATATCTGTGAGTTCGAGGCCAGCCTGGTCTACAAGAGCTAGTTTCAGGGCTACACGGAGAAACCCTGTCTCAAAAATACAAAAAGAAAAGAAAAAGAAATAAAAAAGAAATCTAATCTGCAAAAGTCTCAAAGAAAAGTACATACAAATATGTGGACAGTAGCATACGTTCATTGGAATGATGATGGAATGCACATATCAGGAGAAAGATGTCTGAGTAGAAGCCAAAGCATGATGGATCCTGTAACATTGTAATGCCACTCAGCATTTGAAGTTTGTGCCTGATGTTCAAGGCTGCTGAGAAAACAACCAGCCAACCCTCTTGCTTCAGTAATAGAATTTGAAATTTTTATCTGATCTCAGTTTTCCAGTCAACGTCTTTCAATCCTCAATACTGATATGCAATCACAATTATGAATGACATGGCACAAAGACTTTCATCGAACATAGAAATTGCAGTTTTGTAACTCCCCTGTCTCTGCTGAAATGGGATTTCCATCCTATTTTAAAGTACACAGCTTCCCACCATTTTATCCGCCTGCGTGCGGATAAGAGTAACTATTGATAGTAAGATCGATACGTCAGACAATAAAAAGGTGTGTATGTTTGGTGGTAAGAAATGGTCATGAACCTCTTGCTGGAAATAAGAGATAGCGCACATTCATGATAGAACAGTGAATGTTCATCCCTAGTGAAAAGTATCAATGGTTTTATCATGCAACTCTCTGTCCAATATGTTCCTGGTTATATTGCTGATGTTCTGCCTCTGCTCCAAGAACAGCTCATTATATTTTTACTGTAGCAGAATTGGCCTTGGGGAAGGAAGGGTCAGTTTCTTTTCAAATTATGTGTTTCAGGACTAATTATGGAGAGTAATTGTTATTTGGAAGTGCAGCTGAGCTAACTCAGCTGTCCTAATATGTCTGTTTGATCTCAGATTGTGTGCAATTATTTGGAATATTTTTAATTACAAGGAGTAAAAGCAAGTATCAGGTGTTCCTGTGGTTTGCCAGGAACTGAGGTAGCAAACAGATTCTAGCTCTTCGGTGGTGTCAGAGCAAAGCAGCTAGAGGCTGTGTTTGCATTGCAAGTTAACAATGTCTATAAATCTATGATTTGAGAAGTGATTTGTTTCCTCTGTTGTTATCTGCATTTTACCCTCCCATTGGAGCTTTCAACTAAGGGGAATCAAGACAACTTTTATGTGGTTTTCTTTAAAGTGACAGGAATTATAAGAGAAAATGCAATAGTTCCAGGTAATTTTTCTTCCCTAGTCTTTTATCTCCCTAAATTTCATAAGAGTTTACCATTACTTTAAGTCAAAGAATCTCTGCTATATTCTATTTGGAATTTTGTTTGGTTTGGTTTTGGAATTTTGAGACAAGATTTTGCTATGTAGCTGACTGTCCTGGAATTCAATACATCAGCAAAGCTGACCTACAGTACACATGACTCACATGTGTCTGTCTCCTAAGTACCATGATTAAAAGTATGTACCAACATACCGAGTCTTATTTCTGTATTTTTAAATGAATGAATGTCTACTGTCAGCTTTCAAATTTGCCCTATATATCAGGTTTCTACTTATTATTATCTTTATGCCACAACAAGCCAAAGATTCCTTGTATTAATATTCAGAGAAAGAAGACAGTGGCCATGCATTTGGAACAAAAAGAAGAGATATCAATAGCATCTTAATGAACAGCTTCCCATTACATGTTCCAGAGTTTCCAGAGAAATGATGTAACTGAAATGTTCTATTCCTTACTTGGTGACAAATTCAGAATGTTCCCAAACTTAACTTCAGAAACACCCCAAAGGAATAAAAAATGGAATACAGTTCATGTGGAGTGGGTGATAAATACAGACTGTAAAGATAAAGACAGCAAATCAGAAAAAAGAAAATGTAAATTTGATAAAATTTTAATAAAATAGCCCCAGAATGGTATTAGTTTCTTGTAGTTGATTTTTTTCCACTCATGCATTAAATTATCTAGCCTTCCTTTTCTTAAGTCTGTTTTTTTTTATAATGAATTTGGTTTGAGCTAGTGACAGAATTTTCTGTGGGTTAGGTATTTAAAAATAATTATAATAGTGCCACTATTATATATATATATGTATATATTATATGTAGATATCCTAAGGTAAAGACCACAATAAGATACTGTGTGGTCTTTACCTTAGGATACCTCACTGTGAGGCCTATACACTCCAGTACTTTCCTGAGGTTTGTTTGTTTTGTTTTTAGTTCTTTATGACCTGGAAACATAAGCTAGAAATTTCACAACTATATTTATGATTGAAATTAATAATTATTAATAGGAAATTTTCACAAAGTAAAATGAATTATATGAAATAAGATAGATTTCATACATGAATTCTCACATTGAAGTATTAACATTCTGTTAATGAGAGAAAACATTCTGTTAGTGAGAGAAATAGAGAATTTGTATCACCATCATTTACATCAAGGAAGAATTATACTTTTGACCTGGTTATTTAAATGTTTCAGTAAAATGTATTTATGCTAAAGGAATGTTTCACATGATTTGAGGAAGAAAATGACTAACTCATTTTGGCCATATTCATGTGTTATTCGACTTGAGTGGTTGCTCAGACCATACAAAATCACAGTAGTAGGTTTTATGACATAAATCAAACACCATAAGTTGCTCATGGCTGATTGTGGTTGTGGCACATTGGATACAATGATCTCGTTTTCATCACTCACAAGTATCTGCTAGTATGTACACTGTGCATGAATCTTTCACTCTTTGTAACACAAATGAGTCATCTATGTTTTTCTTTATCTACTCTTGTCTTTGCAAAGATGAGGGCTGCACAGTTTTACATGTCGATAGAAACCCAAAACAATGAGGTTATTTTACTTTTCACTTCTAGAAACAGCATTTGCAGGCTGAGTCTCACTATGAGAACACACATTCTTTGGTGGTAAATACCACAACTAACATAATATTGCCCTATCTTTCTGCAAAGCTGAGGAGTCTCCTTCCTTCAAAATTGCTTTCAATTTCATTGTTTCATCTATCATTCCAGCCTCAGTGGTCCCTCATTCCTTATTCTGTAATGAAAGATTAAAGAACACATCAAACCTAAATATAGACTCAGAACAGTTTTTTTCACCATGTTACATAATCATGGCACATTGAAATATCTATTTATATATCTCAATTTACTGCTTGCTGTTCTATTTCTCCATGAACTTCCAAGAGAATCTTACAATCAGTTCCTTTACGCATAACAACCAACTATTACCTTTCTTACACAATTCTGTGCTTAATTCTTGATAATTTATGTGGAATCCTTGTTCTTTCTCATTCTTACTGTATTGTGCATTCCTTTCTCCTCAGCTGTAAATAATGAATTCTTACATTCTTTCTTCTCAGCCCAGGCTCATACTGAATTTCAGTTGTAGATTTTGTATACTTTAAATTTCAATTGTAGATTTTGTACACTTATGGACATTGGAGGCTAACTTCACCAAATATCCCAGAATTATTATCAATCAAATAGCTTAAATATTCCAATTCCTAACTTTTTAATTCTTACATATTTAGCAAGACTACTTTAAAACAACATACTTCAATGAACACAGAAAAACCTCTTATTAAACTTACATAATTTTGTTTTATAAACCAAAATAGACAATTAATCATTTTTGAAAAATTGAAGAAGAAAAATTGGCTTTTTCATCTACCCCCAAAGCTGACTTCAGTAGTAAAATATTACCTGATTCCTTGACTTGAAAAATACGTTTATTTTTCAAATGTTTCTTGGATGCAAAAAGATTACATGGGAGAGGGCTGAAGGGGAGGGAAGAAGAAAGGAGGGGAGCAGAGAAAAATGTGTAGTTCAATAAAATCAATAAAAAGATTACTTTAAATAGTGCTCATCTGATGCTCCCCAACCACTGCATTAGTGAGAGATGACTTGCTTATCAGGGAAATTTGATTGCAAGAACTATAAAACATAGAACAAAGAAATATTTTTTCTATAAAAGAAGGAGTTATGATTTCCACTGTCTTCAATTTTTCTTATTTTCCCATTCTATTTTGAAAATACTATTTCAGATTATTTTTATCAGTTAACTGGATAAGATATGAGTTAAAAGTAATAACTTATTTATTTACATATTCAATTAATGTATTTGTACTATTAAAATATATGCTCACTCTGGATTCTAAAACAGCAAGGAGCCATGTATTTAATTTCCCCTCTTTCTTTCCTTCCCTTTATTACTCCACCATTACACAACATAGGGAGCCATTTGGTTTGCAGCATGACTCCCTCTATCCTTTAGCCATTAGATCATTAAAAATTAGAGATCATTGAACTTTTGTTGTGAAGCCTTTAATTAGACACTCCATAATACTACCTCACAGACTCTTGAGGAAAAATATTTGTTAAATATGAACAAATTTAAACACGTTGCCACTTGACTCTTTATGGATTTCTTAAGTTATCATCTGTAAAGCTCAAATACTAATTTCTGGTTTAAGTTATGCTTTATGGCTGACTTCTGAGTGTGGTATCTAAACATGCACGATTTTCGTTCTGTTCTAGTTCCCAAGTATTAGGAAGGATTTGTGAAGGGGCTAAGTAGATGGTCAATCTCTCATTCACATGATATCATTTACAGTGATTGGGTCTGGAGGACAAACTCTCTATCCAGCTACTTCTTTTTTATGCCATCGTCTTGGCAGTTGGGCAGTTGTGTACTAATTGTCAAACACTCTGTCTCTGTCCTGTTCCATGGTTGCTCATTCCTCCTGATCCATACACTTTTTTGGGGGGGGGTTCTGACAACACAGGAGCTCAGAAAAATAACAATCACACAGTGAATTCAAGTTTGAAGAACGAGTTTCTGGGACCAAAGTGTAAGCACAGTGTCTCTGAGGCTTACACAGTGAAATTGTCACAGCGTCTCACACACACACACCTGCATTACTCTTCACTGAACTCACCCGGGCTCACCTGGCAGGGTGCAGACACATTTCTCAATGACAGGAGAGCCATAATTGGTGTCTACATTTAATATGGTGTAGTTTTGAAGTACACAAATGCTCTCCATCCATGAGCATTCCTATCTCAGATGATCAGTGTGGTCTCTACATCTTGGTCAAAATTCTTGGAGGTTTCCTTCTTACCTCTCACCCTCTCTCACAGTTCATTATAGTATATGTTATTGGCCTGACTTCTATAAATATTCATAATCTACCTCTAATTACCACCCACAAGTAAGAACCCAAATATATTGATAATCTATCTCTGACTACCACCTACTAGTAATAACCTGAAAATGTTCATAATCTACCTCTGTTTACCATATAATAATAATAATAACCTGTTAAAGCAGTATTAGTGAGTTTGACAACTCATGTCTCACATGACCTATCCATCTATTTAATCTATTTATTTAAAAGAGGTAATGGCAGACATAGTGATCCATACCTGTGATTGCACACTGAGGAGGAGGCTAAGGCAGAACAATTCTGTCCCCAATAACCAAGGTGCATGTGGGAGCCAATGATTTGTGGCAACACAGTTAGCTGTTAATTGTTGTAAACCACAAAAGGGATAGATTTGTGAATGGGCTATCATGAAGAGCTTTTTAACCAGCCTTTTTCCAGGACACCCCATAGCCAGGGCAGACTGTAGATTGCAAGGTATGTGACTGGGTTGGTTTCCCACTCCCTCCATTTGAAGTCTTGCCTGGCCACGGTGATGGCCCATTCATGCTCCATGTCTGTTATTGCTATGAGTTTTAGCTGAGGTAATCCTTGTAGATTCCGGGGAGATTCCCTTACACCAGGATTTTACTTGATCCTGAAATGCACCCCCTTCCAATAGTCTTTTTCAGTACTTTTCTCTTCTGTCTCCCCAATCTCATCACTCATGTTCCCATCCCCAAATGCTCACAGTGCGCTCACAGAATATCTTCTATCATTTCCCCTTCTCAGGGAGATCTGGAGCACACCCCTTTGAGCCCTCCTTATCACTTAGTCTCTCTGGGTCTCTGGATTGTAGTTTAGTAATCCTTTATTTTGCAACTAATATCCTTTTATGAGTGACTACATATAATGTTTGTCTTTCTGGGTCTGGGTTAGAGACTGAGGGAATGGCCAAATAATGACTGGCCTAGCCTAAAACCCATGCCAGGAGAATAAGTAAGTCCACATTGTCTGAAACACCAGAGGCTGGATGACCCAAAGACCTAGAATGAAACCAAACATGGCTGGAAGGGAAAAAAGTCAATCTAATGATGCCTAATGATATTTTGCTGTATTCATAGATTGGCGCCTAGCCCAGATGTCATCAGAGAGGCTTCATCCAGCAACTGGTAGAAATGGGCCCACAGCCAAACATTTGGTGGATCTCTGGGAATCCAGCAAAAGAGGGAAAGAAAGGATTATAGGAGTCAGAGGGGTCAAAGACACCATAAGAAAACCCACAGAATCAACTAACATGGGCTCTTAAGGGCTCACAGAGACTGAACTGACAACCAGGGAGCCTGCAAGGGACATACCTACACCATCTGCATATATGGACCAGTTGTGTAGCTTGGTCCTCTTGTGGGATTCCTAATAGTGGAAGCAGGGCTAGTCTCTGACACTTTTACTGGCTTTTGGGACCCTACTCCTCATACTGGGTCACCTTGCCCAGCCTTAATACATGGGTGGTACTTAGTCCTACTTAAACTTGATAGGCTATGTTTTGTTGATACTCATGGGAGACCTGCCTTTTGCTAAACAGAAATGGAGGTGGAGTGGTCTGAGGGATGTGGGAGGGACTGGGAGAGGAGGAGAGAAGGGAAACTGCACCTGAGATGTAAAATTAAATAATTAATTAAAAAGAGTACCTTATCATGTTAATTATTATTTTTCGCTTTTAAAATCTCAGAAATTATGAACTAAAAATAATTTAAATGATAGGTCTCCAATAGGTTTGCATGCCTGCTTATCTTCCATTACATACTCAATGCCCAAGCGACTCCCAGATTATTATTTACACTGTTTATTTATCTAAAATTCATGCTGGAATATCCTTATTAGCAATAACATGATTACACTTTACAAATACATCTTTTAGGAAGGTTTTCATGCTGGAAAATTCCATCTTCAAGCATCCTCAGTGTTTGATGTTCTAAGTGTGTAAGTCTGGTGTGTGCACAGGAGGGGTCAGAGCAAGGTGGATGTTTGGTGACTGATCTGTTAGTCTCCTTATTCCCTGGAGACAGAACGGGAATCTTACTGCTTTGGCTCCTATGGCTGGCAAAGTAGCTCTTGCAGATTATTTTTATTAATAGAATTTTGTGTGAACTTCATGTCTAATGTATTTAGTTTTCTTATGCCTCAAATTATAGTAGTTAAATACACAAGAAAAGACATCCAGAAAATGACAATAACTCTCTGTATAATCTAACTTTTGACTTTGTACTTGTCCATGTGTTGCTTCATATGTGAAAAATATATTAATCATACCAACAAAGCCCAAGGGTTCAGAATTCAGTCATAATATGGTTTGATAACCCATTTTCTTTCCTAGAAACCCAGCATGTCTCTGAACATGAAGCTACATTTCAACATGGCTTCAAAATAGCACTTTTTGCCATTTTTATTTAATGTTAATTGTAAAGACAAAACCCCAACTATTTTTTTTAATAACTAGAGAGATGTAACTGTGTTCAGACGTTTTAAGGAGACAGGTGCACCATTGTGTGATACTTCACAGGTGGGCTGCTTCTGTTCTGTGATTGCATTTTCCTGTGTTAAACACACAGCTTAACTAATGGCATGGGTAAATTAACTTTGGTATTATCTCTACATTAGGAAAACTGCCAGAGGATTCTATGCAACTTTATAGTAATTCATTAAACATCATTTGATGTGTTTTAACATGTATTGAGCAGACATAATAATCCAGCACCTTGTTAATGAACAACACATAGATAGTAGAAGGCAGAGACAAATCAAATTGTCAAGGATAATATAGCATGGAGATGCAGTGTGATGAAGAGTACAGTTTATTATCTATCATTCCTTGGGGGTAGAGAGAAGGTTAAAATTCAGGGTATTTTTGGACTTGTGTGGAAGAATATGTTTTTTAATTTATTTGATTATCTTTCAATTTGCTTTTTTTGAAGAAATTTGGTATTTCCTTAGATTGTGAATATAGACAAAACACACAGTAACACTGAAAATTTATTTCTGTGGTATTGGTATCAACAGATATAGTGAATATTGTCTGAAGTGTGAAACATGCTGTTATCTTATAAGGTTATTTGTATTAACAGCTATTAACAAATTACAGATATTTTCTATGCTCTTGATTTTAGAATCAATGATTTGTCAGCTTTGTGTAGTTTTCTCTTGCTATATAAAATTTCACTCACAAATTGCAGACTTATGTCCTATGAAAGAAGTCACCATTATCTCAAAAAAAAGTCATGTATTCTTTAATAACAATGGCAGCAATATGTCTCTGGGAACAGGGACCAGGCAATTGCAAGCCTTCTAGTAAACAAATCCCAACTGTGTAGCATGCTACTAATAAATCCTGTCTAAACCCATCCCAGAGTTAATGTGATTTAGTATAAGCAGCTGTAGTTTCCCAACAATCTTTTATTTTAAAAAGTTAAATTACTCTTTTCTTTCTACAATTTTCCTTGTATGTCTTACTATATAATATGCTAGCATGCACACTATTACTTTACCACAAAAGTATATATACTAAAATTATATATGTGCATAGTATTTTAATTAAAGTTATATATAATTGTCTCTGTAAATTTAGTGAGCCTTATCAATTAGCATATTTTTTATGATGGAGAAGCAGATGGTAGAAAGCATGGGCTTGTGTTTCTGGGGATAAACTGGAGCGAACTGGAGAGTAGCTATCCTATACCATGGGTGACAGGGGTCAAACACCAGCTTCAGTAGCAAGGAACTAAAAAAAAGAAAGGGAAATGTGGAATAGGCTGGTTCTCTAGTTTATTCTGGAGGGCATGGGCTCCAAAGGAGGAGTGATCCACTCCCACTGAACACATCTGTAAAAACTGGAACTGGGTTTTGAGACAAAGCGAGATCCCTGAAAACTTGTGATTTCTTTCAGTACAAGAAAATGTACAATGTAGAAAGTGAGAAAAAGGGAAGAGGGAGGAGGTAGGGAGGATGGAGAGTTAGTGAGAGAGAGAAAGAGAGAGAATGCAAGGGTAAAGGTCTCAAAGCAGCTTCACATAGAAGGAAATAATAATACCAAAGGAAAAGAAAATAAAAGTTGTATTTATATCTATCTATCTATCTTTCTATCTATCTATATATATGTATATACACACACTTATGTGGTGCTTGTATAATTATATATCTTATAGATAATATATGTATATGTGTGACATGGAATGAAAAACAAGATCGGGAACAAAGGAAAGATTGGAAGGAGGACTGAGGGGAAGGTAGTACTGTCAGAGTACAGGATCTACTGGAGTGAAAGCGACTTCCTGAAGCCCATCACAACGTGCAATAGGTATACACCATTAAAAACAAAATCATTCCCAAGAAAGCATTTCTTTTAACATGTGGTTCCAGAAGTTTCACCCAGCATCACACAAGTGCTTGAATTACCTGATACAAGGGACATGAATTTATTTAAAATGCAGAGATATGAGTAATATAGAATATCTAGTTTTTACTCTTCCATTGTGTTCCAGACTTTTATTGGGTCTTAACACCAGTGAAGATTCAAACCACTGTAGTTCTTTTGCTTTATTGTTTATTTTACACTATTTAACCTAAGAAGCATATTGTATTTTTCAATGTAAAAGCAAAAACAGCTTCATTCATTTAAAGTACTTTTCAGTATTTCTTTGTTCACTCTTTCATCCATTAACTTATGGTGAGTGCAATTTTATGAATGAACTTCTAAATACTTGAAACCCTCATCATGGGGAAGCCCCTGATTGTATGATGTAACTGGTTTTTAACCTCTGCTCTCATTGTCTATTTTGTACTTACTAGAACTATTTTCTAGAATCTGAGCTGTTTAAAAGTTAAAAAAAATTTATTGGTAGAAATGCATAAGGTGTTAATTCATTCATCCATGATATTGGGAATTTTTGTTTAATCTGAGAGCAGCACCTGAACACTGTCGCTGCTGACGGTCTTGCCACCTTTCACCATTACTGAGCTGGAGACCAAGGTTCTAACAGATGAGTGTCTTGTATCCATACTCAAATCATTTTAGCCATGGACATACCTTGGTTTGTAAATTAATGTTTGGGTTTAATTTTTGAAATACACTGGTTAGCGTAATCATAAAATGATTTGCATGAGATTAGCCTGTGCTGAAAATTTCAGATAAAATCCTGTAAAACATTTGGGGTTGAGAACTGCTCATTTTCTTACTTTTAAAATTTGCTGCCCCTTTTGGCAATGATGTTGGAAGCATGCTCAGTTTGTCTAACGTATTGAAACTATACTTTAATTCTGAAGACTATCTAAAAATTCTTATAGGTATAAAAATTTATTAAGAAAGGTCTATTTATATCTTATTTATAGCATTCAATATCTCCTTAGCAACAGAATTATGCAAACTGAAGGAAATATAAACAATGTTGCTGGAATATTCCATCGCCTGCGGGAGTTTGTTCAAGATGTTAAAGCCAGAAAAAAGAAACTTATTCTTCTACATATTGAGGGTGTGCTTTTCACAATTTATTGCAAAGTTTTCAGGTGTGTTAACTATTTCAATTTATGACATCCATAGGCATATTTCAGTGCATTCATAAGACATGTATTGAACAACTCTAGCCTCATTTATCTATTCCACTCCTCAAATCTCTAGGAATGCTTATTGTAGTTTCAGGTTGAGTTTGTTTGTTTGTTTACTGGTTTTTCAAGACAAGGTTTCTCTGTAGCTTTGGAGCCTGTCCTGTAAATAGCTCTTTTAGACCAGGCCGGCCTCGAACTCACAGAAATTCACTTACCTCTGCCTCCCGAGTGCTGGGATTAAAGGCGTGCTCCACCACCACCCTGCTGAGTTTCTTTTTAAACTTCCACTCATGAGGAAGAGCATGCAGTACTTGCTTTTCTGCGTCTGGCTTGTTTCACTTAACATAACATCTGCCAGGTCAATCAAATTCACAATGAGGGAGAGAGCAGAGTTATTCCTTAGAAGAGTATTTTCCCATTGTGCATACATACGTTAACTTCTTCCATTCATCCATTGAAGGGCATCTAGCATCATTATATATTTTAGCTAATAGTGTCACAGCAAACACAGATACGGAATACATACATACATACATATATATATATATATATATATATATATATATATATATCCGCACATGTACAAAACACCAGAGTTCTTTTTTCTCCATATCCTCAATGTTAGCAAAATTTTTCCATATTCTCAACTGTATTGAAAGTATACATAAAATAATTATAATTTTCTTTGCTTTTCCTGATAGCTAATGATATCATTTTTTACATATTTGTGGGCAATTTGTATTTCTTCTTTTAAGGATAGCCATTCAAATAATTTGCCCACTTTTAAATTAGAGATTTTCCTTTTATAGTGAAAGTTTTGAAAAAATGTGAAATTCACAAAGAATCAATAAAAAAAGTTTAGATTCCATATATATCCTTGACATTCATATCTTGTCAGCTGAGCAGTTAGCTAGTTTCTTAACACATGGAGGTTTTGTCTCCTATTTGATCCTTGCTTCCTTTGTCATAAAGAGATTTTAACTTGGCCTCATTCATGTAAATTTGCATTTGGGAGTTCACAGAAATTGTCACCTATGCCATCTTCTCAGAATGTTTGCTTTTCTATATTTTAGTACTTTCATGCCTTCTATTTTAGATGATCAATAATATCCTGAGTTAGGGCCTTTCTATGTTGGCCTTAAAATCCCTCTCCATTACTCTCAGGTGTGTCTGGGATTGGAAGTGTTATTGTCTGTTCCTGGTTTTGAGCTAAGTTTTGTGTCAGGTGCAAGAGAAGTCAACATTAGTGATCTTCAGGTTAATATCTACTATTCCAAAAGCCAGGAAAAATGAGTAGGAGAACTAGGCGCTCAGTCCTACTCTTAGCCCAGGAACTATTGGCAACTGTATGCTACTGGGAGAAGAGTCCCTTTCTCTAAAAGTGCAACAACTATGGTTTTTTTGTAAAGTTTTGCTTTTATGTTTACTATTTCTTCACAGCCACAGATATGTAGCCAGAAATTAATAAATATTAATAAACAAATATTTCTACTTCAATACAAACACTAGGAAAAAGGAAATTTTCATAACATAATAATCAGCCTTTAGCTCTTCCTTGCTGTGCATTATTTGTAGCAATGCAGATGACTGTCCTATCATGCCATAGGTCACAGATTAAGTTCCCACACCATATCAATGCCTGCATACATTGACATGTAAGCTGGTGAATCTAATGTCACAGCAAGACAGTCTTGCAACTCTCAGATTCATGCATTCATGGGCATAATATGGGAGCCTTGGGAAATTCTTACATCCCAGAAGTACTATTAGAGATTTCTTACATTCTTCTCATTCCTCCAGAGACATGCCCTGCAGATCCCAATATTTCAACCAGAAACACTTTTGTCAAAAAAAGACTTACCCAGATATCATCCCTGCTGCTCCCTGGGAGAAAATCCTGGGTAAAGCTTTCCAAATGACGAGACGCCTTCTCCCTTGAGCAAGTAGCAATACTCTTTTCCTTTCAGCTCCATCATGCTATAGAATGGAACATTTGAAGCCAAGTTTCTTCATCTGTGCACATTCCCATTCAAGCCCGAGGCTATAGCATTTTGACTGCTACAATCCAGCTGCTTGTCAGTTTGAGCTCCCTAATAACTCTATTACAATATTTATAATCCTGTCTGTTAGACTGTGAATTCTGCTTTCCCCACTGACACTAGAAAGTGATGCTCTATCCCTAGTTCATGCTTATGCCTTCATTCAGTTCTAAGACAGGGCAGACTTGTTGACAGGGATGATCTCTACTGACATCCTTTGCCAACATTATGCCCACTGTAGCTAAAAATGTGCCCCATCTGGCTTGTCTTGGATTAAAGTCACAATTGCTATTGATTTCAAAGTCTGTTAGAAGAGCAGCTGAGTCTTACTTATTGTATAAGCCTAGATAGGTGGGTGTTGGTCTATTTAAAATATAATTTATTTATTTATTTTAAACTGTATATGCTGAATTTATTCTTGTTAAGGATGAAGGGGGATTTGTGCTGCAATATTTACCATATATTATATTCTGAATCTCTCATCTAATAAAGATATCAGATAATGTGGTGACCTCAGCAGAGTGATGATAAGGACAGAATGTTTTTAAGGAGTCTTGACATGAGAAGTGGGTTCTTGAGTTTGTTTCTTGCTAAGATACTCATTGTAAGAATCCTTATAATCCACATAGACCTGTCTTACAGCAGAAAGAAAATGATTATTGTGGAGAGGATATATAAACTTATAAGACACCAAAGATGAGTACCAGCAGGCATAAGTTTCTAAGAACCCCCAAATCTGATAACTTGTTTACCATCATCATATGGATAGTTTTCCAGGAGAGTGATGGCAAGTTGTGCACCTGGGAAGGGCATTACAAAAGTTTTTATTTTGATATCAAAACAATAAATCTAGAGGCTAATCGAAAATCATGGATTTGATAGACCACATATGTCTAGACATAAGGGTACGTACAAAGTGTTCATAATAAAACAAAAACAGTAGTCTATAATGTTAGTCAATACTGCAATGTTATAACATTTAATTCAGGTGCCTGGCATCTTTGTTAATTGTGTGTGTATGTGTGTGTGTGTGCACATGTGCGTGCATGTACGTGCATGTACTTATGAATAAAATGGGAATTATATATAACAAAGTTTGTAAGTTCCAAAGCAAAACTTGACCCAACATTTTTTCACACAGAATTGTTGCTCCCTTTTAATTAATTCAGAAAGATAAACGTGAACACTGTGTTGTATTTTGTGGGTATTATATTTCTGCTGCAATTTGTTACTGAGAGAAAACTTACAAAGAGGATGAGAATTATTAGAGGGATAGCTATTGAAACAATACCACTGTGAGATTAAAAATGATGATGAGAGGTGGACTCATACAGTGAAGCTGCTCAAGTCATGTATGGGGATATCAATCAAATTATTTACACTTACATGCCTCTGTTCTTTTGTCTGTGCAAGACTGCTTATGGAAGTAAGTCTATAAGAGGCCATTGATTGGATATGTACTGAAACATTCTCACTGATACGAGAAACGTAATTAGAAGTATTTTTCTCTTTTAGGAAGTGACAAAATAATGATGTATTTTATAATACATTGTGTCTTACATTTTTCTGTATATATATGTATATATCAAGCATTACTATCAAAAGGACAAAGAACTGGAAAAAATTGGAAAACCTGATAGAGTAGAAAGCAATCAGAAACAATATAATTAGAATTGAATTTTACTTTGTACAAATGGCTTTTATTCTTAGCATATTTATCCCAAGTAAAAATACAATTTACTGTCAAGACTTTATACTTTTCAGTTATTGTTGACAAGTAGTAAATTTAAATATATATATATATATTGAATGACTATAGTGGGTGGGCCCATACCCAGACACATTCTGAAAATACTAATTGGCCTCGGCGGGTTTTAAAAAAAAATTGCCAATTATACATCTGATGGAGATAGTATGTAGAGTATATGAAGAATTAAAAAAACAAAGATCAAGAAAACAACTAGAGACTGGAAGGACAGTTCAGAGCTTTAAACATTTTTTATTCCTGCAGAGGTCTTAGGTTCAGTTCTCGGTACCCACATGGTAGTTCACAACCAGCAGTAGGCATGCACAGTGTACATGCATACATGCAAGCAAAACACTCATACATGTAAAATAAAATTAGCAAGTCTAAAAAAATAAATACATTGAAAAAGAAAACAAAAAACATTAAAAAATATGGTATAGAATTATATAGTGTTCCTCAATGATGAAGCACAAATATCTAAGGAGCACTTCACCATATTTAGCCATTAGGGAATGCAAGCAACAATGATTTGAGATTACATATCATCCCATTCAAAATGTCCAAGATCAATAAAATTAATGACTGTACATGCTGGTGAGGGCATGGGGAAAAGAAAACACTAGTGGGAGTGGAAACTGAGATAGTCACTATACAAACAATGTGGATGTTTCTCACAAAAGATGATAACAAGATACCTCTATACTACTCTAGGGAATATACCCAAGGTCCTCTACACTCTACTACAGAGATACTCATCCATGTAGATAGCTGTGTCATTAACAGAATACAGAGACTGGAAACAGATTAGATGTCCAACAACTGATGAATGGATAATAAAAGTATGGTATATTTACACAAAATAATATTATTCAGCTAATAAAGTATTAAATTATGAATTTGCATGTAAATGGATGGGACTAGAAGCAATCACTGTGAATGAAGTAACATAGAAGCAAAAAGAGAAATATTTCATGTTTCTTCTATGAATGGATAGTAGTTTCCAAGCTTTCTGAATAACCATAACTGTTAGGCAGCTATTAAGGGACCAAGAGTGAGAAGGAGACTATAGTGTTATAAAGAGATATAGGGGAACTAGAGGAGGAACAAATAGAGAGGGTAATGGGGACAAGAATAAAAATGGAACAAACGTGGGAAGGGGCAACTAGCATGAAAGGCCTTTTCAAAAGCAATATGGAAACATACAGAAGCTTCACAAAATAACTTTTACATATGACCAGGGTCTAAATGGAGTCAACAAATAATAGGTGAGACAATGCCACAATTAGACATGTTATTCTGTTAAGAAGAGCCCTCAGAACCAGGAATAGCTTGCATCCCATTGAATCATTGGCCAAAGGGATAGACCCCTGCAAACATCACAGGCTATATGCCAACCTATTGGTTACTCTCTATAACCTGATGATAAGGTCCTATTTCTGAAGATACAGCTATTTAAGCCACTGATCATGCAGAAATCAAGCTGGTGCCCAACTACTTCACTGCTATTGACTATTGTTCATGGTGGGTAATCATCAGTATCACAAGCTACAAATGCTGTGACCTACAACAGCATCCTGCCTGCTAGATACTCTGGTACAGTAGTAGCACAAATGTAATAGGAGTAGTCATCTACTTTTTGCTTGGATTTAAGATCGACTCCATAGATGGAATCTATACTTGACACTGCTAAAGTGGTCAAGAACCTAAAACTTGATAGGTCATAGGCCTAGAGGAAAAACTTTCTAATATTTTTCTACTAAAGGAACGTAGTAATAGTGTGACTCTTATGATATGATGGCATACAAACAGATTAGTGCATCACTCAATCCTCATTAGAGAACTTTCTTCTTGGAGTAGATGATAATTAATCCAGAGATCCACAACAGCAAAATGAGCACTTATCCATCAATGGGTATCTTTATCAAATATTCTCCTCAAGGCTCAGGGATCTATGTGGAAGAGGAGGCCAGGAGGTTGTGAGAGTCAGAGGTGATGGATAACTCCAAGGAAACAGCATCCTCCAGGCACAACAGTGATCATACACACACAGTTGCACAGAGACTGTGACAGAATGTACAAGATCTGTGCAGGTTCAAACTAGATAAAACCCCAGGACTGAGAAGAGGAAGAAGAAATAAAATAGCATTTTCAGTTGAAACATGCTGGTAAAGGGGAAATCATCTTTCTCCACTGGTGAATCACTGGGTGTATCAATCACATTCTAGGTCAGGCCTATGCCCAACAGAAATTAAAGTCTTCCTTGAACTCAACGAAAATAAAGAAACAACATACACCAACCTATGGGACACTATGAAAGCAGTGCTAAGAGGAAAGTTCATAGCACTTAGTGTCCACATAAAAAAAACAGAGAAAGCACACATTAGTGACTTAACAGCACACCTGAAAGCTCTGGAAAAAAAAAGAAGCAGAATCACCCAGGAGGAATAGAAGACTGGAAATAACCAAACTGAGGGCTGAAATCAACAAAATAGAGACAC
>PVIU01010016.1:0-72481 GCA_004026605.1 Ondatra zibethicus | reverse complement strand
GGAAGTTAGGACCGTGAGGGGCTGGTCCACCTACTGAGACAGTGTGCCTGAACTAATGGGAGCGCACCAATCCACCTGGACTGGGACTGAATGAGCATATGATCAAACCAGACTCTCTGAATGTGGCGGCGAAAGTTGGCAGATGGAGAAGCCATCAACAATGACACCAGGACCTATTTCTTCTGCATGTATTATCTTTTTGAGAACCGAGTCTTTTTGAATGCACTCCTTCCTAGGCCGGGAGGGATGGGGGTGGGCCTTGGACTTCCAACAGGGCAGGGCACCATGCCCTCTTTCAAGGAAGAAGGGGGAGGGAGGAGGGGTGGGGGGGTAGTGGGTGGGGACCGGGAGAAGGGGAAGAAAGGTAAAAATTTTATTTCTTTAATTATGTTCTTGAATGGAAAAAATAAAACAAAACAATGTATGGAAAAAAAAGAAAACAACCAAACAGAAAGCATTATTATTATGAAACTTCTGTAAAGTTGGGCTCCCTTAGGTAGCTTTACTGAAGATCAAGTAATTTATTTCATTTATTTATTTTACATCCAGGCCACAGTTTTCCCTCCCTCTTCTCCTCTCAGTTTCTCCTCCAACCCCCTCTGTTCTCAATCTCCAATCCACCCCTCCTCCATTTGTGTTCAGGAAAGGGCAGGTCTCCCCTGGATATCAATAAAATATAGCATATCACCTTGCAGTAAGACTAAGTACCTCCCCATGTATTAAGGTTGGGCAAGATGACCCAGCATGAGGTGTAGGATCCCAAAAGCCAGTAAAAGAGTCAGAAACAGCCCCTACTCCCACTGTTAGGAGTCCCACAAAAGGACCAAGCCACAGAACCGTAACATATATGCAGAGTGCCTAGGTCAGTGCCATGCAGGCTCTCTGGTTTTTGTTTCAGTCTCTGTGAGCCTCTCTGAGCTCAGGTTGGTTGATTCTGTGGGTTTTCTAAGGTGTCCTTGACTCCTCGGTCTCCTCGTATCCTTTCTCCACCTCTTCTCCAGAATGGCCAGAGTTCCACCTAATGTTTGGCTGTGGGTCTGCATCGATTTTCAATAATTACTGGATGAAGCCTCTCTGAAGACAACTGGTCTAGGCACCAATCTATGAGTGTAACAGAATATTCTTACACATCATTAGATTGACATCCGACCCCCCAGTCCTGTTTGGTTCTACCGTAGGTTCTGGGTCATCCAGCCTGTGGGTGCATGTGCTTCAGGCAGTGTCAGGGAAGGTTTTACACTGCTATCATAGAATGTAGGCAAAGTCAGTGATTGGCTGGCCACTCTCTCACTCTCTAGGTCACCCTTACCCCATCACATCCTGTAGGCAGGACAGACTGTAGGTTGAAGGTTATGTGGCTGGGTTGGTGACCCAACTAATTTATAAAACAAATGCTTTTGTATTATCTGGTGTTTCTGAAGATTGAGAGCCCCTACCCAAATCTAGTGGTTGTGTAACAAAAGCCTCAGTCTCCTTTAACTGGTGACAGAAAGCAGAAGTACAAGAGCTCAGGTAGATTAGAGGGGAAAATGATATAGGTAACCCACTCCTGTGAAAAATGAATCAGTTCACTTCAATGATCCAAACCCATTTCTAAATCTCACCTTCCAACACTGCATTGAGGAACTAAGGTGTTGACACAGGCACATCAGAGTTGGACAAGCGAAAGCACTGTCAGATCCTTTGTGTTCAGGTTTCTACTTGAGGGGAATATTGTGATGCATTGTCCAGGCCATCAAACGGGGACCGACTTGGTCGCCAAAGGGAACAACCTGGCAGACAAAACAGCTAAAGAGGTGGCCCTAGATAAACTACACCTCACTCTACCAGTCCAGAAAGACCCGGGGCCACATGCTCTCCCTCCTCCGTGCTATAAACAAGAGGAAAGTGCCTGGGTTTCACAAGTCGAGGGGGCTTGCAAAGAAAACGGCTGGTGGCACCTTCTAACTGGGAAGATTCTTCTTCCACAACTGATGAGCCAAAACTTACTGTACCGGATCTGTTCATCCACTGATATGGGGACCAGAAGACTCAAAGACTGGCTCCAGAGGTCACCTCTAAAAATTAGACACCCCAGTCAACTGATTGACCCAATCATAAAAAGTGCCAGGTGTGTCAATTGGTAAATGCTTACCAGACAAGAGGAGACAAAGGTACCCAGGAAAGAGGAACTCAACCTGGAGTATATTGGGAGAAAGACTTCACCGAAGTCAAGCCAGGACAATATGGTTATAAATACTTGCTAGTCTTTGTAGATACTTTCTCAGGCTGGACAGAGGCATTCCTGACCAAACATAAGACTGCACTTATAGTAGCCAAGAAGATTCTTGAAGAAATTCTTCCCAGGCTTGGTGTTCCACACTTGATTGGGTCAGATAATGGACCCGCCTTTATCTCTCAGGTAAGTCAGGGATAGCCACCTCACCTGGTTCGCCGACCTCAGCATTGATTTTCAAATCTTTCTAATACAGGCTCACCTTTGCCTGATGGGGCACTAGGAGTTCACCCGGGCCAATGGTATCTTTGCCCCAGGCACAAAAATGGGTCAGGATGTGGGGGAAGGGGAGATTTTTATTGTGCAAAATGGGGATGCGAGACCAGTGCTAGTTCAAGGTAGGGGCACGGAATCAGCAAGACTTGATCCAAGTCACCTGAAAAAAAAATCTCCAGAGTTCTTCTTCTCCCCCAGGTCACCTAGGGACAATTAAGTTCACCCCTGAAGGTAAAAATGCAGATTGGGTAATGCCAAAAACATGGGAACTGTGGTTTTATGACCCCACTGGCCCAGATTACAGAGTGCTCATCTCTATAGCACAGTCTTTCCAGCTACCCACCTTTTCTATAGGCTCAAACATTATTCTGAGCCACCCCAAGGGGACTTGAGCTCTGGAAACTTTGACCCCAGAGATATTTACCCCAAACCCGCATTCACCCATGTGCATGACACCATACCCCTCACCTGTTTCACCTTTAGGTGAAATTATTAGATGTGTCTTTTGCATTTTTAAATAATTCGGCACGTAATCCTACCACTGCTTGCTGCCTCTGCCTTTATGCTCAGCCACCGTATTATGAAGGGATTTCCGTTATATCCAATAATATCACCATCACCCAAGAAGTGTCCCATTGCAGATCGAAATCTCAGGTTTCACTCACCCTGCCTGACATACAAGGTTATGGCACTTGCCTTGGAGAAGTGCCCCCAATCTAAGAAAATATTGCAATAATTCAGTCATCCTGAATTAACAGCAAACAGGGTATATTGTATCCCCTGAAGATGCCTGTTTTACCAACCATAGCTCATTATGTAAATATACACATACTTAGCACCACCTCAAAGCATTGCATCTTAGTTAGACTCATCCCCAAGGTGACCTACCACGATTTCCTAGCCCCAGGGTTAACGTCTCCCTTTCTCAGGACAAAAAGAGAGCCTTTATTGCACTCACCCTGGCTTTCCTCCTTGGGGCAGGATTAACAGGATTAGGCACGGGACCATGGCCCTGGTCACCCAACAGGCTGGATACCAGAGTCTGTATAAGTCCATTGATGAGGACATCCAACACCTCAAGTCATCTATCTCAAGTCTGGAAGCCTCCCTAGACAGCTTAACTGAGGCCATCTTACAAAAGAGAAGAGGATTAGATCCGTTATTCCTTCAACAAAAGGGCCTATGTATGGCCCTAGGAGAAGAATGCTGCTTCTATGCCAATAAGTCAGGGGTGAATAGGCAAACAATGGCTAAAGTACGGAATGGTCTGTTACACAGACAAAAAGAAGGTGAGGGTTCCCAAGGATGGTTTGAATCCTAGTTTTCATCATCCCCTTGGCTAACTACATTAGTGACTAGACTAATGGGACCCATAGTAATACTCCTGATGATGTTAAGTTTTGGACCATGCATCGTATATAGATTAGTCCAATTCATGAATCAAAGATTGGGTGCAATACAGCCAATGGTTCAACGAAACTATATCTCCCTTGATATTGTAGAAGAAAGGTACATTGCACCCACTTGGTCTTAGGGGACCCAAGATTGGTTCCCCCAAGGTACTTGAGAAGGGGCAAATGTAAGGACATGAAAAATTTTAAAACTTTGCAACATCAAGTGTTAGTTAAAAACAGGATATCTAACTAGGACACTGAGTTCAAGCAGGAACCCCAAAATGTTCTTGGCAGAGGGCCACCTGTTAACATCTAGCTCTGTGGTCTATCAGGGAACAGCAGAAGCAACCACTCTGGTGAGGGAGGCATGGTAGAGATAATTCATACCTGCTGGTAAACGAGACCAGGTCCCTTGACCCAAAATGAACCCAGCCTGTGATTTTTGCCTATATATGTCAGTCGTAATTGAGAACAGGGGCTCTCCCTACTGCACTGCTTTATGTGTAGTGGTTGAGCTCCCAGCCTGGATTTGACTTTGCATGCTGAATAAACCTTGCTTTTGCATTCCGGACTTGACTGGATTCTGGTGGTCCCTCGGAGGGTCTCAACTTGGGTACAACATTATTTTTTTCTGCTCCTCTCCTTTTCTCCCCCCTCTCCTTATATCCTCTCTCATGATCCCCATGCTCCCAATTTACTCAGGAGATCTTGTCTTTTTCTACTTCCTGTGTAGATTAGATTCACATATGTCTCTCTTAGGTTTCTCATTGTTATCTAGGTTCTCCAGGATTGTGAATTGTAGGCTGGTTTTTCTTTGCTTTATGTCTAAAAGCCACGTATGAGCGAGTACATGTGATAATTGTCTTTCTGTGTCTGGGTTACCTCCCTTAATAAGATGTTTTCTAGATCCATCTATTTGCCTGCAAATTTCAAGATGTCATTTTTTTTTTCTGCTGTGTAGTGCTCCATAAATGTACCACATTTTTCTTATCCATTCTTTGGTCAAGGGGAATTTAGGTTGTTTTTGGGTTCTGATTATGACAAAAAAGCTGCTATGGACAAAGTTGGGCACATGTCCTTGTGTTATGATTGAACATCCTTTAGGTATATACCCAAAAGTGGTACTGTTGGGTTTTGAGGTAGGTTGTTTCCAAATTTTCTGAAAAATTGCCATACTGATTTCCAAAATGGGTGTATAAGTTTGCATTCTCACCACAATGGAGGAACATTCCTTTTACCCCACATCCTCTCCCGGATAAGTTGTCATCAGTGTTTTTGATCTTGGCTATTCTTGCAGGTATGAGATGGAATCTCAAAGAAAACCTATCACTTTTAAATGAACATGTATTTAAAATTATCTATGCTTTTGTATCTTTTTTATTTTGTTAGTAAACAGAAAAAATTCAATTATTATTTTTAAGCTTAAAATAATGTATTTGATTTGTTACATGAACAAAGCATAACCATTATAGTTATAGGTTATCAGTACATATAAGCAAGAGGAACATTAGGAGATAGGTTCACAGTTTTATTTAGAGACATCATATGTCTTTATGTTAACCATCACATCAATAAAAACATCTCTTCTATGTAAACATGTATCTATGATTCACTAATAATCACATTTAAATCAAAGTAAGATTAAAGAGTGTATGTATACTTTGTATTATTTCTTGAGTTAAGCTTTGACTTTGCCAATCAATAATCTGTATGACCTAATTCAAACTACTTATCTAAAATTAATTTTTAATTTTGTGTCTGAAAAGGCAAAAGATACATAATTTCTACTAAATGTTATTGAATTATATAATTCACCTCAAATAAAGCACTTTACATTAGGTATCACTACGTAGGGCTCATCTTTCAAGGATTTCAAAAGGATCGTGTGTGTGTGTGTGTGTGTGTGTGTGTGTGTGTGTGTGCTGTTTATGGCTGCAATTACAGAATTATTGACAAGTATGTGTGCATGAATGCTAGAGTTGCAAATCTATGTGTCTTCTCTCCCTCTCCAACTTATTTTGCTGATGATTCTAATATATGGATCCATCACATATGTCTACCATTCCACTTATTGAATAACATGTTTATTGAGTACATATTAAGACACTTAATGAACCAAATGTCTTCTAATTTATGTACAGATGTTTATGTGTATATATACTTTCAAACATTTGCTAAATAATGAAGAGTTTGATGTTTATGTTGTACAGAAAGTCTCCGTTTCGCTCTGTAAGAAATTGCTAACCTACAGTCAGCAGTGACTACATTATTTTCATTTTCACATCTGTTATGGTTTGAATATAAGTTATTTTTCATAGGCTCATGTATTAGAGCTTAGGGTACCCAGATGGTGATCCTTTGAGGGAGGTTTTGTAAACATTAGGAGACAGGTTCCTGATGCAGGTAGTAGGTCACTAGATGAATGCCATTAGATCTTGAGTTTGTGTTTTTGTGTGTATGTGAACATGTGTGTATAGGTATGTGTTTCTGGGTGAATGTGTATAAGACAAAAGAAGATGTTTGGTGTTGTGCTCTATCCCTCAACCCCCCCCCCCTGCCCTGCATATAGGATCTTTCACTGAGTGTGAACTTAAGCTGATGTCCAGCAAGCCCCAGTGATTTGTTTGTCTTGACCTCACATAGCATTTGAGCTACTTACCTGGGCATAGCTGTGCCTGGGTTTTTGATGTTGGTTCTGGGATCCAAACTCATGCTGCAATACTTCTGCATGGCACAGACATGGCAGAAGTATGATCTTTCCCACTGAGGTGTCTCTTTACCACTTCCTTGAGGATACCTTCCCTCTGGCCCTTTTCAATCTATCTCTGGTTGTTTGTCTATCATGAGATGAAGAAATTCCTTTGTCACATGATTCTTCTACTATACTCATCTGAACAATTGTATGGGACCAAATACCCATGGATTAACTATAATGGTTTAGGTAAAACGGTGCAGTTCCCTGAGTGGGATGGTATAGATAAAAGTGGTACAGTTTCCTGAGAAGTGGCAGCAGGCCAGGAGGGATGGTGGGTCCCACCACCAGAGACCTCTGTGGGTCCCAGCAGGTGAGAGGTGGTGGGTGAGAGACCTAGGCAGGTTGGTGGGGCAGTTGCTACCATGGCAGGTGAAAGACAGAGACAGATAATCATCCCGTGCAGAGTGACTTTGGAAATAATTTATTCAGTAAAAGGCAAGAGAGAGAGATAGACAGACAGACAGACAGAAAGAGAGAGAGAGAGAGAGAGAGAGAGAGAGAGAGAGAGAGAGAGAGGAATTCCTACATCCAGTAGTCTTTAAGTTACCTGCCCATTTGGGCATGGCCTCTTATATTATAAATGCCGATATAAAGCATGTGGTCGCTTTCTCTTCTGGCTACAGGATTCAGTTGCTGTTCCCCGTTTGAGCAAAGGACTGTGATCTGTGAGTCTACCTCTAAATAAATAACCCTTTATTATACTCAACTCTGAGTTAGCATGGAATTTCTTTTTAGTGGCCATCTTCATCTGGCACCAATGTGGAAGTAAACTCCATACCTACTGGGTAGACCAGCTTAAAAGGCCTAAATGGTCCACAGCCCAGAAAGTCTCACATTCCACTTGGCTTGCTTTCACCCACTAAGTGGTCTTTTTTGTAAAACTCCTGCCACAACAGAGCTAACTGTGCATGGCAACTTGGAAATTTTCCAAGACCCCACTGCTGTGTTCCCTGCCATGCAGCTATTTTCACAGCTTCTGGTTTCTGCTCCCTGCTCCTGAGCTCTGGGCTCCTTGCTCCATGAATGGAATTTATTTTAGTGATTTTAATTGGTCAAGCAAAGCATATTTCTCAGCATTTAACCAACATCAAGGGAGAAAACCAAAGCGATTCTGGACAGTTCCTGGTGCCACTGATTGTGCTGCTGGTTGCAACTCTGCAACCACGACACTGCTGGACAATAAAGATTATTACACCTAAAACAATTCACTAGACCTTTCAATAAACTTGAAAGTTATATGATTGCAGACAACATTACCATTGAGAATTTTAGTAACTTTTTTGCTAAAACTATGGATTGTATTCTGCAAGGCTTATGTGGTTATTTTGATACATTCATTTATTGGCATTGGGACTCAGTTTCTTTCTTCATATTATATCCTTAAGAAAATTGTTTGATAACAGAGCCAAGAATGAAGCACTTTTAGAAATAATACAGTCTTTACAGACTAATAATAAACAGCTAGTTGACAGCATTAATACCATTGAAAATCCAAAGTTACCTGAAAAATTGATACTATTGAAAAGGGTAACATTACTTTGACAGACAAAATTGAATCCATGTCAAAGGATACTGAGAAACTATCTGAAGGAATTCATATTGTTGCATTTGACAATCAAAACTTGTTAAAAAGTTATGATAGGTTCACAAATAAAGTATCTCTCCTGGCAGGCAATCTGCACACTGTCCAAATAATATCCAAGGATGAGATGTTATCTTTTAGGACAAACTTCAGACCTTGGAATCACATGTACAGAATGAGGACCAGAGGCTAGGTGTCTCAATGAAATCACTAGAAATATACACAAGCCAGGAGATTCAGGCATTACAAAAGATAGTAGTAAAAATATTTGAAACGATTGAGGAAATTATTGGAATGGATGACCAGGGAAAAAAGTTACAAGGACATAATTTAATATCACCAGTACCTGTCAGAGATGACTTATCCAGGGTTTTAATTCCTACCCTGTAATCTACTCTGACAAAGCATCAAGTTCTAAAGGCCCAAAAGGATCCAAAGAATGTAGATGTATACCTATAGGCCCAAAAAGATCCGAAGAAGGTAGATGTATACCTATAGGAATGAATGATCTAAAAGAAATTAAGTAAGCAGTAGTAACTTATGGCTTGCATTCCACATTCGTTAAGGAGATGATAAAGACATGGGCTTTTAGCATTGAAGCCATGCCACATGACTGGATTCAGCTAATTTCAGCAGTCCTGGATGACAGGCTTCAGTTGATGTGGAAATGCTATTTCAGAGAAAAAGCAAAAATTACCGAACAACAAGGAAAAGCAAAAGGACTTGAGACTTCCCAAGTACAAATTCATGGTGAGGGCACTTATGCTGACCCACAGGTTCAAGCTCTTTATGATAAACAAATCTTGTCCTTTGCAACAAACAGCCTTAAGTGCTTGGGACAGGATTCAAGAACTAGGAAAACTAATTGAGCCATATACCAGGGTTAAGCAGGACCAGAGAGAACCCTTTTTTTTTTTTTAACAAAGCTTAACTAAGGCTGTACAAATAGTAGTAATGGACCCAGATGCTAGACGAGTACTTATTGAATCTCTGGCTTTTGAAAATGCCAACTTAGAATGAAAAAGATACTTGGGCCTTTAAAGGTTAGATCAGTACCAATGGATGAATGGATCCTGCATACAATGAACATTGAGACGTTTAACTCTAATGCTGAATCTTGGGTAAGAGAAGCAATTTCCAAAGGAATGAGGAGACATCAAAATGCCAAATGTTTTAATCTAAGATGGGAATATAGACAAGGATTTACTTGATGCCAAATGTTTTAATCTAAGAAGGGAATATAGACAAGGAATACCTAGAAATAATGTCTCCTTTGGGAGTAGCAAAAATAAAAGGTATCAGTATCAGTCTTCTGGATTATGTAGAAAGTGTGGCAAAGGCTGATATTGAACCAATGAATGCAGATCAACAAAAGACAGACAAGACAACCCAATACCATTGGGAAACTCCTTGAGGGGCCTTTTGCAGGCCCCCAAGTCTAAAGTGGTCCAATTATTCCCAGTCACTGTGGAGGCCATGTCTCACCAGGAAAATTAAAAAATCCAGAGCCTTCTGTAAAAGACCATACTGTTGTGGATGATGAAATAAACAAAGACAATAAATCAAAAATTTCAATAGGAAATAGGAAACGTATATTCTGGCAGACTTCTATAAATGATCAAAGACCAAAGCTAAGAGTACATATAAATGGCATTATAACTGTGGGTTTAATAGACATGGGTGCAGACATGAGTATCATTACTCCAGAATCTTGGCATCCAAATTGGCCTCTTCAAGAGGCAGTTGTTCAATTCCGAGGAATTGAAACCCTATCTCCAGTGAAACAAAGCACAAATGGGTTGAATGCATAGGGCCAGAAGGACAGAGAGGAAGGCTGAGGCCATATGTGGCTAATATTGCAGTGAATTTATACTGCATCAATGGAATTCTGAGATTAACATTCCTATAGTCCCAGAAAATCATAATTTTGGAAAGGATATTATAAGGTGCTATACACAAAGGTCACCAGCTATTGAGGCTGTACAAAAATACAAAAAAAAAAAAAAACTAGCAGACCTTTAGAGGTACTAACAACCCTACCTTTAAAATGGTTAACAGAAACCAATTTGGGTTAAACAGTGGCTGTTAACAGAAGACAAAGTGTAGGCTTTAGAACAACTGCTACAGGAGCAACTAGATGCTCACCATATTGAAGAATCAACTAGTCCTTGGAATTCTCCTGTATTTGTTGTTAAAAAGAAATCTAGTAAATGGAGAATGATGACAGATCTAAGGGCTGTCAACAAGGTAATTCAACCTATAGGCCCTCTACAATCTGAAATTTCTCTGCCTTCCCTATTACCAAAAGGATGGCCTCTGATAGTTATTGATTTAAAAGAATGTTTCTTCACTATACCTTTACAAGAAAAAGACAGAGAAAAATTTGCCTTCACAGTGCCTACTTATAATAATTCTCGGCCTACTAGGAGATACCAATGGACAATCATTCCACAGGGATGCTCAATGGCTTTGCCCTGTGCCAATGCTTTGTAAGTCACCCATTGGAAATAATATGTAAGCAATTTCCTAAATCTATAATTTACTATTGCATGGATAACATTTTGCTATCTGATTCAAACATAGGTACTTTAAAAGAATGTTTGAAGAATTAAAGAAAGTTTTTCCAAAATGAGGATTACAGTTGCTCCTGAAAAAATATAGAGAGGAGATTCTAGCCATTACCTAGATTATAAAATAGGTTTAAAGAAAGTTAGAACACAAAAGGCACAAATTGGGAGAGACTGATTACAGACTCTTAATGAGTTTCAAGGGTTGTTAGGAGACATTTTCAATCAATGAAATTGTCTATGGAATAACACCTGATCTGGTAGTTCATTTAAACACAACCTCAGATGGTGACAGAGACTTAAATAGTCCCAGAGAATTAACAGCAGATGCCAAAAAGGAATTGATTGTCATTGAAGAAAAATTACAGTAGGCACTTGTGGATAGGGTGAATCCAATCTTAATTGCGTTCTAGTCATATTGCCTTCTAGAATATCTCCCACATGATTTTTAATGCAAAGGGAAGATATTATCTTAGAATGGATTTTTTTTACCATATACACTAAGTAAAAAATTTAAAACTTATGTGGAAAAAGTCTCTGAATTAATTACAAAAGGAAAATTAAGACTTTGTCAACTACCAGGAATAGACCTGGCAGAGATTATAGTGTCTTTTACTACTGATAAAATTTAAAAAATATGGGAAGACAATGAACCTTGGTAAAGAGTTTGTGTTATTTTATAGGGGAGATTAATAGAAATTATCCCAAAAGTAATAGAATTAACCTTATAAAGAGAACTACTTGGATTCTTCCACACATAGTAGAGGACACATCAATAATTGGAGCCCATACAGTCTACACTGATACAAATAAAGCAGGAAAGGCAGGTTTCAAATAAGAAGATTTAAGTAAGGTGGAACAAAGCCCTTATACTTCTGTTATGTTATTTACTTTTACATTACTAAAAGGTTTACTCCACCTTGGATGTGGTAATTTCCCACCTGCCTGGGGAGTATTCCATTGTGCAGCAGCTAGGTATTTAAGGTTTTTCCTAAGTTTGAGTAAAGGATATTCGGCTGATCTCCTTTCAAATGACTCAGGTCTCTTGTGTGTTCTTTCAGTCTCTAGCCCTTGCATAGGTCATGAAAGGTACAGTGGCACACAGATTTTACTGAGAGTAACACAGGTGATAGTTCTTTTAGAGAAGCAAGGCAAGGAAGGCACTGGTATTAAAACTAAAACAGCACAAGAGATCATTAAGATAATTTTAGAGATTATTCCCTGGTTTCTACATGCAGGGGGCTTTAATATTACTCAGTGGGAGCAGGTGAAGGCTGACCTTCAAAAAGCATTGAAAGAATGAGGGCCAGTAGAATTTCCCATAGCGATATTTTCACTCAGGCGCTTAGTCAGAGATGCTTTTCTCAGTGATGATGTAAAAGTAAAAGAGCAATTAGAGAATTTGAACAAAAGCTTTGAAGAGATTCAGGATGTAGAATCTGTGAGTTCTATTAAGAGCTTTCAGGAGGGGAAGTTAAGAGTACTAAAAGGGATATAGAAGAGGAAGAAGAAACTTTAGAAAAGGAGATCAGCTGGATGCCCTTTATTCAAACTTAAGGAAAACCTTACTAGTTGCTGCACAATGGAATACCCCCCCCCAGGCAGGTGGAAAATTACCACACCCAAGGTGGAGTAAACAATGGCCCTATAGCTAACCACCAGGTGAGGCACATGGAGCACAGGAACAAATAGGATGTTTAGCTGGCTGACCAGAAACTATCCTCAAGTTGAACCCTGAGAGCAGGGATGGACCTATGGGCCCTATAGGTCCCCTTGTATATAAATTATATGATTAGGCCTGTTTTAGGTGGCATTGGACATCAGGCAATACCCCTTACTTGTCATGGGAAAGTGTCCAAGTCAAAAACCATTTCCTGTCTTAGGTTGGGGCAGCCCCCCAAAAACCTCTCCTGTCATTGGCTCACTAGTCACCGATCACTGAGTTCAATCAGATATCCGCTGAAAGATCCTCCAGGACAATATCTAAGAGGACTCATCAAGTGGCAACATTGACACGAGCTTGCCTTTGGCTCTGGCACCATAAAACCATGAAGATGATGGTCCAGCACATATAAGCACTCCTGTGCCTGCTCAATCCTTAATAAGTCTGCCCACAAATTGGAGCCCTTTAAATAAGGTCTCAGCACTGTTGGGAGGAACCGTGGTATAGTTTACTAGAATAATCTCAAGAGCCAATTTGCAAATTGTGCATTTCAGGGTCCATGAATAAAAGCATTAAGCCTTTTCACTGTATAACCTAGCAGTGGTCTTTAACCAAAACCAATTGCAAATTTAACTGTAATATTCATTTGTAAATTTAGCACAATTCGAGACCAAAGCATTTGCAACCTGCCCTGATAAGGTATCCATTGTGCTAGCAGAAACAACTGACTAACTAATATCAATCCAGCAGCCATAGCCAGTCTGGCAGCCCCAGCAATGGCCGCCATAATCATGGGATGGGTTGATAGGTACAGGAACAATCTTTGGTCATTGGACCACCACAGCCAGCTCCTCAGGATCCCAAAAATTCTTCAGTTGGCAAACCAGTGTCTATTTTATCTCTTTGCTCTGCACTGGCTCCAGGCTTCTGGACAGGAAAATCCACAGCATGCACCAGGTGCTCAGGTACCCATACTGAACTGTCAGCATCCTGCAGGAAAACACAAACAGCCCCTCTTCCCCACACCAGTACAGGATCTGGACCACACCATGTGCCATCTGCTAGATTCTTCCATTTGACATGAGGCATCCCGGAAGAAAATGACTGACAATACCAGTCAGCTGCAGTATGAGATTGAACATCAACCGTCACTAAATTTAAAATGTATAAAATAAAAGATAAATGGTCTCTGGGGGTGGAAGTATATTACCCCTTCTTTGTTTTGTGCAAATAGGCTTTGAGCATATGATATGCATGCTCTACTATAGCTTGTCCTTGAGAATTATAAGATATTCCTGTTTTATTAGAAATAGAGCAAAATTTAGCAAAGCCAATGGTGGTTTAGCCTGGCCCATTGTCAGTTTGTGAAGATTTTGGAACTTCCATGCAGCGAAAGCCTGCAGACAGTGACTTTTAATATGCTGTAATTTTTCTCATGTATGGGCTGAGGCAAAAAAAGGTGAGAATATGTATCCATAGTTATGTGAACACATTGCATACACCCAAAAGAAGGAACATGAGTAACATCCATTTGCCATGCTAATGATTAGGAGCAAGCCCATGAGGATTAAATGGGGAACAGCTAAAAGTTCTTTACACAGAGAGTATTTTTTAACAATATCAGTGGCCTGCTCTCGAGATATCTTAAAATGAAATCTTAAAGACCCAACATTGAGATGAAAATGATTATGAGCTTTTTCTGCAGCTTCATAAGATTCTTGGGTAACTGCACAAATTTGGTGACTAAGCTGATCAGCCAATGCATTCCCCTCTCTCAAGAGACCAGGAAGGTCAGTATGAGCCTGCAAATGCCCTACTTAAATGGGAACAGATCGGGCCCAAAGCCATGTTTGAATAGCCAATAACTGCATCTGGACTCGAGATACAGAGCCGATATAAGCTGCAGTTTGCTTATATATTGACTGTCAGGAAAAACTTTAAATGGAATATCTGCATATTTCTCTAGGGCCATTTGTATAGTGACCAATTCAGCCACCTGAGCAGATTTAACATTAACAGGCTGAATATCAAAATCAGGTGGGAGGCCACCACAGCTCTCCCAGTGGAGGACCCATTAGTCAACACATTCTGTGCTCTTCCCAGAAGTTGCAAAGAAGTAATTTTTGGTAAGAATACCAGATGATTTTTGAAAAAGGTGACTGTTTCAAGGAGAGGTCCTTGTTTGTCCCTGCTACCTGGACAGCTTACATCCAAAAAAACCACACAGAAACTGTATTCATCCAAACACTGCTTGGCCCATCAGCTCCAGTCTCCCACCAGCCAACTCCCACATCTTAACCTAACCCACCTCCATCAATCTGTGCATTGCCATGTGACCGTGGCCCACCGGGAAGATTCTAACCAGCATCCATCTCAGGCAGAAAATCCATGGCGTCTCTCACTCTGCCCTTCTTCCCAGCATTAAGTTCCATCTTCTCTGCCTACCTAAGTTCTACCCTATCAGGCCCAAAGAATTTTCATTATTCATTAACCAATGAAAGCAACACATGAACAGAAGAACCTCCTTCACCAAGTGACCAATTTAACAGAAGGATAATGATTATCAAACCTGCAGGTTTTGTGCATAAAAACAAGGTTCAATCTTCAGCAAAATTTTGCAGCTATGTTATTTCTGCCTGAGTATATAGTACAATAACCTTATCAGGTAACATTCCAAAGGTTTGCAAACTAAGTTTATACCCTTTCTGAATAACACATAGCATAGCTGATGGATAGGAGATAACAATTTTTACAGGTGACACATGTTCATGTACCCATAAGATGGATCTTGCTGATGAAAAACTCCAGTAGCACAATGCTGAGAGGGAAAAATTATCAACAGCAGAGGCTAACTATAGTCAATATAACAAATATGAGCAGAGGGAAGCTTTTCTTTAAATAAAGTCATACATTGCCTTGCCTGAGGTGTCAACTTATGGAAGGAGGTTGGATCTGCATTCCCCTGCATAATGTCAAAAAGTGGTTTTATACTCCCATAGGAATTCCCAGACTGGCCTGGATCCAATTGAGGTCTCCAAGAAATTTTTAAAGATCATTTAAAGTTTGTAGTTTATCAAAGTGAAGAATAGCTTTCTGTGGTTTCACTCCTGTCTGTAATAGCTGATGCCCCAAGTTTTGATATGGAAACTGTTGTTGTACCTTTTCAAAGGCAATCATCAGCCCAGCATGTGCTAGGCATTCTTGCAAGTCAGCCAAAGCTTCAAGAACTATATCTGGGTCCTGTCCAGCTAATAGAATATCATCCATATAATGAATGATATACAGTTGAGAATATTTACACCTTCTAGGGGCAATAAGTCAGGCCATAAACATTTGGCAGATGACAGGACTATTAGCCATTCCCTGGGGTTATGTTACCAATTGGTAGTGTCTATATGAGTTTTTGAAATTTATAGATGGTACACTGAAAGCAAATTTATCAGAATCTTTTGGATTCAAAGGAATGGTGAAAAAAACCAATCATTCAGATCAATAACTAAAAGATGGTATCCTGCAGGAATACCAACAGGTTGAGGCATCCCAGGTTGAGTTGCCCCCATTATTTCCATACAATCATTTGCTGCTCTAAGATCTTGCAGCAGCCTCCATTTACCAGACTTTTTCTTAATAACAAAGATATGAGTATTCCAGGGAGAAGTGGATGGCACTTTGTGTCCTGCCTCTAGCTACTCCTGGACCAGGATATAAGCAGCCTATAATTTTTCCTTACTTAGGGGCCATTGCTCTATCCATACAGGGTTTTCATTTTTCCATTTTATAGGAATGCTTTTTGGCTGCAATGGTCCCTAAGAAAAATTTCCTATCCCTGCACACTGCCCAGGTGACTGTTGTATTATTTTCTTGTCTGTTAAAATTTGTGTGTCTCCCTGCAGACCTTTGCCAAACCCCCAACCAGGAACAAAGCCCTGGTTTGTTAACCTGTGCTGCACAGGTTCAGTGGTCAGAACTGTTGCCATAGCTTGCAAAACATCTCTTCCCCACAAATTGAGAGGAAGGTGTTCCAGGACAAATGGTTTAAAATTGCCCTTATGGCCTTCTTCATCCTTCCAATCTAAATATTTGGTACTACACTCAGGAGAACTGGCCATTCCTACGCCCTCTAATGCTGTAGAGGCTAGGCTGCAGGCCAGTGTTTTTTAGCAATCATAGAACTATCAGTCCCTGTATCTGGAAGGCCTTGGAACATTTTCTCATTAATTGTTAATGTAAGTATGAGGTGGTTCTCTAAACTAGAAACTCAAAAAGCTCCAGGGAATCCTGTGGATCCAAACTCCTTGTCCCCTCATTCTTGTTTAAAAAAATGGATTAGTAGAGAGAAACATGGGCAAAAGCACTAGTTGAGCTATTTTTGCTCCTTGAGGGATTACAAGGACTCCCATTTCAACTTCAAAAATAATTTTAATTTTTCCAGAATAACCACAGTCTATAATTCCTGGTAAAATTTTAATTCCTTTAAGTGCTGAACTACTTCTACCCAAGACTATACCTACTGAATCCTGTGTAATAGGTCCATATACACCAGTCCCCAAGGCCTGCACACCCATTTGTGTGGCCAATACTGCCTGGGTGGGGGTACAGAGATCTAGTCCTGCACTTTCTGGGGTGCCTTGGACAAGGTTGTAGATAGTGAGGCTTTTCCCTACAAAACAAACACAGCTGGGCCTAATGGCACACTTGGAGTCACATGGCTGGTCTGAATCTGATTTTAGAGTGAAATGCTGAAAGATAAATCACAGACTATGTATTCTGTGGATGTCTCTAGGGCAATGGAGTAGGCAAGTGCAAACAAATTGTTAGAAAGTTGCAAAACAGCTGTCTCAGACAGGAGAAGCCTGTGTCTTCCTGAATTTCCATGTTGTGCACTGCCAGGAGGCAAATGGTGTGGTGCGTGTGGACTTAAAGCCACTCTGAGGCATGTAAAGAGAAAATGTAAAGAAATGTGGCTGATCCATAGCAGGAAAAGCTGCTGTGCAAGAATTCTATATTAACTGCTGACTCCACGCTTAGGCCGCGGCCGAAGTGCGCTGAGGGAGGACTCATGCCAAGCCAGGCATGCTCTGAGCCCGGTGGTGTGCAGCAGAGCTGGGAGCTTCTAAAACCAAATGGTTGGGTGCCAGATGATGATGGAATTCACAAAATAATCCCACACCAATTCAGAATTATGAATAATAAAAGGGTTATTTATTTAAGGGAAAACTTATAGATCACTGTCCTAGATAACAATTGTCTGCATGAACAGGAACAGAGTCTAGCAGCCAGAAGTGGGAGCTGGAAGTAAGTGAGCAGGCATACTTTACAGTGATTTTTTTTTTACAGTATCAGAGACCATGCCCAAGTGGTCTGGTATCTTAAAAGCTACTGGCTGAAGGGGCAGAATGTGCTCCCACAGCAAAATAGTGCTGGTGATTGGAATCTGACAGAACAGACTCATACACAGAGCTGAGAACTGATGTTGGGCATGGGCATGTTGATGCTTTTATGTTTTCTTGGTTTCTTTATTTCAGAAAGCCAGAAGTTTTCAAAAGGAGAGACGTGAAAGATGTCACAAGGATATGCAGTAAGGATGATTGTAAATAATGGTCTGGTTTGCAAATATAGATTTGGAAATATTTTCTTGAGACAAAAGGGAAATAAAAAGTGAAAATGTTGTAGATGGCCTATAGAAAAGAAAGAATATAGATGTAAAATCGCCTTCAGTCACTATTAAGAAAAGCAGAGACAACTCTGAGGATCTACAATAGACAAAAGGGTTGACCCCCACCCTTACCAGCTGCAGCAATCAGGAAATGGTTCCTGCCTCTCGCCTAGGCAGGACAACACAGCTGCCTGGTAGTCCAAGTTGAGGGTACTCAGCTCTGATGTTATGAGCAATGGAGAGCTGTTTCCATTGCTTATTGGACATGTGGTATCATGGGATGAGGAGAGATACCCTCCTCCCTACTTCCCATCGAAACCTGAAACAGGTGGAGGAGTTGGCCCTGGGGTCATAAGGGTAGGAGGGTGCCTTTAAGCCCAGTCTTGTCTATAGAGTGAGTTCTAGGGCAGCCAAGGCCACACAGAGAAACCCTGTCTGTCTCAAAATAAATAAATAAGTACAAATAAAAAAAAAGTGAAAATAAAACAAAACGAAACAGGAAGGCTGCTGTCCCTACCCCTTACAAGCTGTAGCACCGGGGAGAGTGGCTCTTGTGGGCAACACAACCGAGCTGGCCCTAATGGTGTAAGTGTGGGAGAGCCACCCCTAAGGGCCTCAAAGCAGGAGAACTCGCCCCCACCCCTGGTTCACTGTGGTAAGAGGTTAATTAGCCAGGGCAATGCTGGAGAACTCACTCTGGTGGTGAGGACAGGAGTAACCTGGCAGGCAGATCAACCCTACAGCCACGCAGGCACAGACCCAAAGTTAAGTCTTGGCCCCAACAACCACACCGTCCATGATCTGCTGGACTAACCAAAGGGACTTGAGCCAAAGACCTAAAACTGCAGCATTGCCACAACACAGAGCAACAATAAGATATCTAAGAAGAATCCTGATGAGGGGCCAGCATTGATAGTGTATAGAAACCAGAGGCCTCGAACCAAACCAATGGCTCTTTGAAATGAACACTTGCAAGTTAAGATATACAGACAAAACCATTTACTGCATGTCTCATTGTGTCACATTGCAGCTTCCATGACAAAATTTTAAAATTCTTCCCCCCCCTTTTAAATTTTGTTTCATTTTTTTGGGGAGGCCGGAACAGAGGGTAGATAGGAAGTGAGGGGAAATGAATGGGATCGAGATACATGATATAAAAGACACATAGAATAAAAAATAAGAGGAAATTTGTTTCCAAAAATATAATATATTTTACTAAACTACAGCAGAAGAACGTGATCCTAGAGATTTATAGACTACAGTAAGTTATTATTAAAACAGTTATTAAATAATATTTTGTTTAAGTATATATTTGCTAGAAAATCATACGCATATGATGTTTCCATAAGGAATTCATAGTGGAATATTTTGATATCAAATGATTCATAGCATTAAAAGAATGAAGTGATCCCAGCAAAATATACAGAAAACATGAATACAGATATTACCACTAAAAACATAAATATCTAGAAAAAGTAACCTTCAGTAAATACCACAATACAAAATCCAGAGAGATATGTCAAAACAACTGATATGGCCTATAATTTTCAATAATCTTACTAGCACACTTAGGTCAAGACAAATCACTGTTTTAAAATGGCTGAGGTACATTTTTTAATGATATCCTTCAGGGCTTCTTTGACTTGTTTGTTTCTTAAGGTATATATGAAAGGATTTAGTACTGGTGCAAGGGAAATAGGGAGTATGGCAATCCCCTTGTTTAAAGCTATCCTCTCTTCTGCAGAAGGTTTGATATACATGAAGATGCAGCTGCCATAAGAGATGGAGACAACAATCATGTGGGAGGAGCAGGTAGAGAAGGCTTTCTTCTTTTGCTGTGCAGAGGGGAACCTAAGAATTGTATTTATGATTTTCCCATAAGAGAACATTACTAGTGCCAAGGTAATAAAGAGAATAATGATTGCAAAAATGAAATTGGTCAGTTGCATGAACCTTGTATCACTGCAGGAAAGTTTCAAGATGGGAGAGTAATCACAGAAAAAGTGTTCAATAATGGTATCACAGAATTCTATATCCAGACTTACAATGACTCCAGGGCAGATGGCCAACAAAGCAATTACACAGCAAGTGCCAAACAGCAAAGTACAGACTCTGGTGCTCATGATGGTTGTATAATGAAGGGGTTTACAAATGGCCACGTAGCGGTCATAGGACATGACAGCCAGCAAGAAAAACTGTGCTATTCCGAAGACAAAGGCAGCAAATAATTGTGTGAAGCAAGCCTTGATGGAAATAGTTTTATCCATGGTCACTATGCTGACCAGGAATCTAGGGATGCAGGTAGATGTCAGTGAGATTTCTAAGAAGGAAAACTTCTGAAGGAAGAAATACATGGGAGTTTTGAGGTGGGAATCCAACAAGGTCAAAAGGATAATGATAAGATTTCCAGTGATGCTCAGCAGATACATTATCAATAGGAAAAGGAAGACTACAATTTGCCACTTCGGGTCATCTGTCAATCCTAGAAGGATGAATGTTGTCACAAATGTGTGATTTTTCATGTCTAATTATCTTCTAAATCCTTCCAGATTGGAGAAAAGTAATAAATATGAATTGATCTCATCTGAAAAGATTTAAAGGTGATACAAAGAATCCAGCAGGCCAATGAGAAGGCAGCTTTCTGTCTTCTATGTCTCCACGTTTATTCATTGGTAAGAACTACAACAAGTATAACACCTTACCCAGTCCCACTTCCCAGAAACCCATTTCTGATTCTTTTCAGCTATTTTCTGTACTTGGAAAAAATCCTATTTTTTTGTTGTATCTGCACATTTCTTGTTTCCTCCCACATTTTAAAATACAACTCCCACTCCTACTGATGCCCAAGTGATATTTTAGACTAGTTTGAGTAAAAGACATTTTATTGAAACATCCTTCTTTGTTTCCACAAGCAAAGCATTTTTGTATGTTATTATTATAATATATTTTAATCATGTTTCTCCTCCCCTAATTCCCCAAAATCTCCTCTATCCACCCAACTTTATGCTCTTTCACTCCAAAAAACTCCACAGAAAAATAAAAATCAAAACAAACAAGATAAAAATGTAACAAATCAAAACAAAATGAAACCAAAAACTCTCCAAAAGCCATAAAGTTTGTTTCTTGTTTATCAACTACTCTTGGGCATGAGGTCTGTGCTGGAGTTTGGTTGATATATCCGTGAGACTCCATTAATGAGAACTGATTTTCACTTTGTCAGTTGGTGTCAGCTACGAATGGTTTCTCGGTTAGGAATGACCTTTCCTGTCAGAGCTGGTCTTCCACCTTGCCTGATCCAGTGCAGGTAGGTCTTGTGCTTGTTGCCCACAGTCTCTTTGAGCTCATATGTGCTTCAGTCCTATATATCTGGAAAAATGGTTTCATTGGAGACATCCATCCCCTCTGACTGTTACAATCTTTCAGTCTCCTTTTCTGCATGAGCCTTGAGGGGAGAAATTTGATTTTTTGATTTGGGTTTCACTATGTATCCAGGCTAGACAGGAACTCACTATCCAAGGTGATCTTTAAAAAAAAAAAAAAAAACAAACAAACAAAAAACATACATCTTTAACTGTAACTACAAAAAAACAAGATTAATATTATTTTATCCCTTAGAATTAGACCAAGTAAAATATTATCAGAAAAAAACTCAAAAGTCTAATTATAAAAGTATTTAGGAAACATAGAAAGTGAGATAAATGTTTGATTATTTTGGACACTTGTCAGTGGAGTTGAACATCAGTATCATCTGGAATTTCTAAAGTCCACATTGATGTTCTCTTTGATGAATTGGGCATATGTTTGATGTGAGAAAGTATATTATCTTAAGTTTTAGTTCAGGAGTTAGTTAAAGTTACCCTGTATAGTCCATGGTGATCTTACACTTACAGAGGTTCCTCTGCCATCTCAGCACTGGAATTTAAGGCATGCATCACCACATCCAGAATATATATATATGGACAAAATTAATGAAAATTAAATTTTAAATAAATAACTTTAAATGATTATTTCTTAGTGGCATCTGTTAATTTCAGAGTTCATTGGTACTACTAAATAGAACTAGTTTGGTTAGAAAAACAACTTTATGAGTTTTAGATTTAAACTTACTTCAATTAAAAAATAAGCATTTGACATTAAATTTAAAACATTTCTCCTATATTGTTTTCATGTTCAACTTGAGTGCCTTTGTTTAAGAAATAATTTACACCCAGTACTGCCTCCAATGTTAGCTATTATATTTCCTAATTTTTAAAGTTTGAGTAAAAGTCACTGTGAGTTCCTATGGGCAAAGCTTTTCTAATAAACAAGAGTAACCAGTTTTCATATAGAGAAAGCTTAGCTGTGAGTTACAAGGATGTGTTCTGAATTTCTCTAGTGCTGGATTTAGATGGAATAATCTATATTGAAGACAAAACTATCCATAATACAACCTCTTCAGATACAGAATGAAAACAGCGAAAATACTTACCTTCCTTGAGTTCATCAGATGTTTTGTTTGTAGATACACTGTGGAATTTTATTGTTCTGTAAATATCCAATATGAATAATTCTTCCAAAATGAGTATTTTTCCTAACCTATACTTTTTTCTTTGCCTTATCAGATTTAATGGAGAACATGTTCAGATTAAAACTCAGCTCATTTTAAAGATAATTATATTTCTCACTCTTTAATCAGAACTCATTATGTTACATCCTTTAGTCCACTGTTTTGTTTCCGCTACAAGTGGAATAATTAATGTTTTCCCAAACAGCAGTGTGCTCCTATTTTGTTGTAACTGATGAATTATAGCCACTGCCTCATGCCATCTTCAATAAGCATGGCTTTGCCTCCATACCACTGGAAGCTGTCATGTTCTTTAATAATGAATTATGTTTTCACTCAGACCAGGTATAAAGCCTTGGGGATTTTTGCCAAAAATACACTAATTGACTATTTTCATCATTAAGTCTAAAAGCTAAATAACAAAGTTAGTAAAGAGTCTTAGTATCTATAGGGAATCTTGTAATGTTGATGTTAAATGGAGTCTAAGCCCTATAGTAAATGTGTTAAAGTTCTGAAAACTTCTGAGCATGGAGGGCTCCTTAATTATTTTTTTAAAATATGTGAGAAGGGGATAGCTATTATATCTACCTGTGGCAATGTTAGCATAACTTGACAAGAAATATGTCTTCTGTAGGAGTCCACCCTATTTTATTCTTACAGTCTCAAAAACAGCCCAACAACACAGCACATTGATATCTATCTCCTAACAGCCTGGCTAGAAAACAAGGCCTAAGTAAATTTTCACAAAGTAACAGAATATAAATAAGTAGATAAAATCTGTCAAGAAAACAATCTGAAATTCAGTCAATATATAATCTAGACTACAGGGAAAATTCACTCTGAAGTTACATGTAAGAAAAAATTGCAGAAAATCAGAACAGAAAATATTTTTATTAAAAAATCAATTATTAAAATGAGTCCAAAGTAATGGAAGATTAAGTTTGTTACAGCTGATGCCAGAGAGCTTTTCACAGACGCTGACATCACTAATTGAGAAAGCTACAGCACGGTGAGAGTTTTTTTTCTGAAGAAGAAATAACACTTTGGGAAATCTCTAAAATTTTATTCTACCCTCAAAAAAAAATACTCACTCTTTATGTAGTATATGTTTTATTGGCTTTGAAGCAGTATGGAAATATGAAATAATTGAAAGAGTTGATAATATAACAAATCTATGATGATTGATGTGACATAAATAATTTTTAGATAAACAAGAATACCGAACTGAAGAAATCAAAAATGAAATAGTGTATGTTCTGTTTTGTGTGGAGCTAAGGAAATTTATGATACACATGTAACTAGGTGTGCCAGAAAAGGAGAAGTAGACCATGGAGCATAAATGACATTCAAAGCATCATCTACAGAATATTTTAGAATATGCTCAAAGCTGTCAGCTCAGTGGCTGAAGAGCCCTGTGACCGGCAGGTTAAAATGACATTCCCTGTCCTGGTGAGTGGCCAGGACAGGGATGCACAGGAGCTGAATCCTATGACTTTAAAAAGCATACTGGGCTGGGTTTTGAGTTGTTTGCTGTTTCATGAAAACCATTTTTTCTTTTTTATTGAGATAATTCATATAACATATTTTTAAATGTTTTAACTAAATTTTCATCCTGTAATGTATTTTGATCATATTTCTCCGATCTCCCAGAATTTCCCAACCTCCAATTTTATGTTCTTTTTTCTTTCTTACCAATAAAACAAAAATGCACAAAGCAAAATGAGACAAAAAGTTTACAGAAATGACACTTAATTTGTTTTGTTTTAATTCAACTATTCCTGTGCATGGGGCCTGCCTGAGGTGTACTTAATATACCTAGTAGGACTCCATTGGACAAAACTAATTCTATCATTATAAATGCATGTGAGTTGCAGATAGCTTCTTGGTTCGGGAAGGACCCCCAATTCTACTCTCCACTCTTACTGCTAGGTCCCCATCTGGCTTGAGCCGGTACAGGGACTGTCTGTGCTGCCACAACCTCTGTCAGTCCTGGTGTATCTAGAAGACATTATTTTCTCTTCCTCCTAGATACTTGAACCATGAGGGGAGGGAATTGATGAATGAACGTCTTGATGAACCTTCCACTTTTTAAAAAGTGGTTAAAAATATTGGATTTTATTACAACATTTTACAGTCAAATTCTTGTTAATATATTTTATCAATTCTTTGATCTTTATACATGATTATAATGTATTTTGATTGTGTTCACTTCCACTCCTTCTAATTTCTCCCCATCATATCCACCCCCACAAACCCTAACTTTGTTACTCCTTTTTAAAATGATCCCAGGTGTCCAATTTGTGATGCCCATATATTCATGAGTCATCCACTAAAGTGTGGTCAACCTACTAAAGGCCACGACTTCAAAGAAAATTGACTATCCTTTGATTATAAGCTATCAATGGACAATAACGCCTCAACTAAAGGCAGTCTTCTGAACCCTTGCCCCATCTCTCTGTAATGGGGATTGTCTTGAGTGTGTGCAGGTGTTGGGCAGACACTTACAGCTGCTATGGGTTCACAGATGCAGCAGCACTATCACGTCCTAAATGTATCATTTTACTTCAGTCCTTCTTGATCCCTGGCCATTACAATCTTTCTGCTCCTATTCCATGATAGCCCCTGAGCTTTGGGTAGATGGGGAGTTATATTGATGTCCTGTTTGTGGTTGAACACGTCATTAAAATTTACTTGCTAAAGTCCGGTCAGTTTTGAGTTTCTTTATTAACAACCATACATCATATAAAGAAATTTCTTTGATAAGGTCCCCCCCATTCCATGGAGCCCTCTCCCCAACCACTCCTCCTGCTCTGTTTAAAAAGGGACTCTCTCTTCCTGTGCTGAGATCGGATGTGCAGACTGGAAAGGTTGTGTGGGCCTGGTGGTAGGGTCCCTGAGGGAGGCTGCTGCAGTGTGCCTCTTTGTTCCACACGACCCTGCACCCCCCTTGCAAGTTTGCCCTTTCCTCTGTGTCCTTGGAACACCAGGTCTCTCTCATCCTGTGCTGAGATCAGAGGTCCAGATGGATCAGAGGTCTAGACGGGATTTCCTCTTCCTGCACTGAGATCTGTTATCCAGAGGGGTGTGTGTGTGCAAGCTTTCCTGGGAGGTCCTTACACGCTGAGACTCCCTTGACTGAAATCAAAGGAAGAAATGGGCAGGCACCAATCCAAGCATTCCTCCAACAACCTGAAGAGCAACATGATAACACAAGAAACCAGCGAGTATGCAAGAGGTAAACCTGAGCAACCTAACCCAGAAGAAGTAAAAAAAAAATCGACTTTAAATGTAACATTATGAAAGTGGAAGAGATCTTTAAAGAAGAGGTGAAAAACTCCTTTGAAGAAAGGGATGAGAACACTAACAAAAAGTTAGAAGAAATGAATAAATTCCTCAAAGATACTCTAGAAAACCAAGAAAAAGCAATAACACAGGTAATGGAAACAGTTCAAGACTTAAAAATGGAAAGAGAGGCAATGAAGAAAACACAAACCGAGGGAAGGCTGGAGATGGAAAATCTGGGTAAACAATCAGGAATGGCAGAGACAAGTATAACCAACAGAATACAAGAGATAGAAGAAAGAATCTCAGACGCTGAAGATACGATAGAGAAAATAAACTCATTGATCAAAGAAAACAACAAATCCAACAAATTCTTAACACAAAACACCCAGGAAATCTGGGACAGCATAAAAAGACCAAACCTAAGAATAATAGGGGTAGAAGAAGGAGAAGAAGCACAGCTCAAAGGCCCAGAAAATATATTCAACATAATTATAGAAGAAAATTTTCCCACCTAAAGATGGATATGCCTATGAAGGTACAAGAAGCATACAGACACCAAATAGACTGGATCAAAAAAAATCACCTCGCTATATAATAATCTAAACACAAAACGTACAGAATAAAGAAAGAATACTAAGAGCTGTAAAGAAAAAAGGGCAAGTAATGTATAAAGGTAAACCAATCAGAATTATACCTGACTTCTCTATGGAAACCATGAAAGTGAGAAGGTCTTGAATGCAAGCCCAGACTACTATACCCAGCAAAGCTTTCATTCATCGATGAAGAAAACAAGATATTTCAGGATAAAAACAAATTTAAGCAATACATAGCCAGAAACCCAGCTTTACAGAAAGTACGAGAAGGAAAACCACAACTAAAGGAAGCAAGCAACACCCATAATAACAGAAACATCTAACAGCCCTCCACTGGCACAACTCAAAGAAGGGAAACACACAAACTCTACAACCCTAAAAAAAATAACCACAGTTAATAACCTTTGGTCATTAATATCACTTAATATCAATGGACTCAATTCAACTATAAAAGAACAAGTTAAGAGAATGGATACGAAAACAGGATCCAACATTCTGTTGTTTACGAGAAACACACCTCAACCACAAAGACAGACATGATCTCAGAGTAAAGGGTTGGGAAAAGGTTTTTCAATCAAACAGCCCTAAGAAACAAATGGGTGTGGCTATACTAATATTGAACAAAATTGACTTCAAACGAAAATCAATCAGAAGAGATGGAGATGGACATTTTATACTCTTAAACGGAATAATCCATCAGGATGAAGTCTCAATCCTGAATATATATGCCACTAATATAAAAGCACCCACATATGTAAAGGAAACATTACTAGAACTCAAAGCACCCATCAAACACCACACACTAATAGTAGGAGATTTCAACACTCTTCTCTCACCAATGGACAGGTCAACCAGACAGAAACTTAACAGAGAAATAAGAGAACTAACAAATGTAATGAAACAAATGGACTTAATAGACATCTATAGAACATTCTACCCACACAGGAAAATTGATCACATACTCAGTAACAAGCAAACATCCAAAGATACAAAAAATTGGAGTAACCACCTGTGTCTTATCAGATCATCATGGAGTAATGTTAGATTTAACAACAATTCTACCCCCAGAAAGCCTACAAACACATGGAAACTGAACAGTCAACTACTGAACCACTAAAGAAAGAAATTAAAGTCTTCCTTGAATTCAACGAAAATAAAGACACAACATACCCAAACCTATGGGACACTATGAAAGCAGTGCTAAGAGGAAAGTTCATAGCACTTAGTGCCCACATAAAGAAAATGGAGAAAGCACACATTAGAGACTTAACAGCACACCTAAAAGCCCTAGAAAAAAAACAAGCAGACACACCCAGGAGAACTAGAAGACTGGAAATAATCAAACTGAGGGCTGAAATCAACAAAATAGAGACACAGAAAACAATCCAAAGATTCAATGAAACAAAGAGCTGGTTCCTTTAGAAAATCAATAAGATCGACAAACCCCTATCCAAACTAATCAAAAGGCCGAGAAAGAACACTCACATTAACAAGATCAGGAATGAAAAGGGGGACCTAACAACAGATACTGAGGAAATTCAGAGAATCATTAGGTCTTACTACAAAAGCCTGTATGCCACTAAATTGGAAAATGTAAAAGAAATGGATAGTTTTTTAGATAAATACTGTATACTGAAATTAAATCAAGACCATGTGATCAATATAAATAGACCTATAAGTCGCAAGGAAATAGAAGCTATCATCAAAAACCTCCCAACCAAAAAAGCCCAGGACCAGATGGTTTTAATGCAGAATTCTACCAAAACTTCCAAGAAGAGCTAATACCTATACTCGTTAAGGTGTTTCGCATAATAGAAACAGAAGGGTCAAGGCCAAACTCTTTTTATGAAGCTACAGTTACCCTGATACCAAAACCACACAGAGACGCAACCATGAAAGAGAATTACAGACCAATCTCACTCATGAACATCGATGCAAAAATTCTCAATAAAATACTGAGAAACCAAGTACACATCAAAAAAATCATCCATTATGATCAAGTAGGCTTCATCCCAGAGATGCAGTGCTGGTTCAACAAATGGAAATCTATCAATGTAATCCATCATATAAATAAACTCAAAGAAAAAAAACATATGATCATTTCTTTAGATGCTGGAAAAGCATTTGACAAAATTCAACACCCCTTTATGATAAAGGTATTGGAGAGATAAAGGATACAAAGATCATATCTAAATATAATAAAAGCAATATACAGCAAGCCAACAACTAACATCAAATTAAATGGAGAGAAACTCAAAGTGATTCCACTAAAATCAGGAACAAGACAGGGCTGTCCACTCTCCCCATATCTCTTTAATATAGTGCTTGAAGTTCTAGCAATAGCTATAAGACAGAATAAGGAGATCATGGGGATTCGAATTGGAAAGGAAGAAGTCAAACTTTCGTTATTTGCAGATGATATGATAATGTACATAAGTGACCCCAAAAACTCTACTAAAGAACTTCTACAGCTGATAAATACCTTCAGTGATGTGGCAGGATACAAAATCAACTCAAAAAAATCAGTAGCCCTCCTATACACAAAGGATAAAGAAACAGAGAGGGAAATCAGAGAAACATCACCTTTCACGATATGCACAAATAGCATAAAGTATCTTGAGGTAACACTAACCAAGTAAGTAAAAGTTCTATTTGACAAGAACTTTAAGACCTTGAAGAAAGAAATCGAAGAGGATACCACAAAATGGAAGGATCTCCCATGCTTCTGGATTGGTAGGATCAATATAGTAAAAATGACATTTCTACCAAAGGCAATCTATAGATTCAATGTAATCCCTATCAAAATCCAAACAAAATTCTTCATAGACCTTGAGAGAACAATAACTAAGTTTATATGGTAGAACAAAAAGCCCAGGATAGCCAAAACAATCCTATACAATAAAGGAACTTCTGGAGGAGTTACCATCCCTGACTTCAAACTCTATTACAGAGCCACAGTAATGAAAACAGCTTGGTATTGGCATAAAAACAGAGACGTTGACCAATGGAATCAAATCGAAGACCCGGATATTAATCCACATATTTGAACACCTCATATTTGACAAAGAAGCTAAAAGTATACAATGGAAGAATGAAAGCATCTTTAACAAATGGTGCTGGCATAACTGGATGTCAACCTGTAGGAGAATGAAATAGATCCTTACTTATCTCCATGCACAAAACTCAAATCCAAATGGATTAAAGACCTCAATATTAATCCGACCACACTTAACCTGATAGAAGAGAAAGTGGGAAGTAGCCTGCAAAACATGGGAACAGGAGACCAGTTCCTCTGTAAAACCCCAATGGCACAGACAATAAGAGCAATAATGAATAAATGGGACCTCCTGAAACTGAGAAGCTTCTGTAAAGCAAAGGACACTGTCATTAAGACAAAAAGGCATCCTACTGAATGGGAGAAGATCTTCACTAACCTCACATTGGACAAAGGTCTGGTCTCCAAAATATACAAAGAACTCAAGAAACTAGACATTAAAACTCTAAATTACCCAATTAAAAAATGGGGTAATGATCTGAACCGAGAATTCCCAACAGAAGAAGTTCAATTGGCCAAAAGATACCTAAGGTCAGGCTCAACTCCCTTAGCGATCAGGGAAATGCAGATCAAAACAACTTTGAGATACCATCTTACACCTGTCAGAGTGGTTAAATCAAAAACACCAATGATAGTCTATGCTGGAGAGGATGTGGTATAACGGGAACACTCATCAATTGCTGGTGGGCATGCAAACTTGTGCCACCACTTTGGAAATCAGTGTGGCAGTTTCTCAGGAAATTGGGAAATAACCTACCTCAGGATCCAGCTATACCACTCTTAAGAATATACCCAAGAGATGCCCAATCATACTACAAAAGCATTTGTGCAACTATGTTCATAGCAGCATTATTTGTAATAGCCAGAACCTTGAAACAACCAAGGTGCCCCTCAATGGAAGAATGGATCAAGAAAGTGTGGAATATATACACATTAGAGTACTACGCAGCAGTAAAAAACAATGACATCTTGAAGTTTGCATGCAAATGGATGGAAATCGAAAACGCTATCCTGAGTGAGGTAAGCCAAACCCAAAAAGACGATTATGGTATGTATTCACTCATTAGTGGACCCTAGCCATAAAACAAAGGACACTAAGCTTATAGCTCACAAGCCCAGAGAACCCAAATAGCAAGGCGAACTCAAAGAAAATCATATATAGATACTCTTGGAAATTGGAAGCAAACAAGATTGCCAGGCAAAAGGTGGGAATACAGGGGTGGGGATAGAGGTGGGGTAGGGGGGCAAGGGAGGGGAGAGGGGGAAGGAGAAGGCAGAAGGGAAAGACTGAGGAGAGCTTGGGGGAGTGGGAGGGTGGAGATGGAGGAAAGGTGGATATTGGAGTAGGGAATAAGATATCTACATTATTGGAGTCACTTTAGGACTGGCAAGATACTTGGCACTAGAGGAGATCCCAGGTGTCCACAGGGATGTCCCCAGCTAGGTCCTTGGGCAGCAGAGGAGAGGGTGCCAGAACTAGCATTGTCCCATAGTCACACTGATGAATATCTTGATCACATCCATAGAAATTTCGTCCGATGGATGAAGATAGAGACAGAGACCCACATTCACACCAGAGCAATGGATTGAGCTCCCAAGGTTCAGTCGAAGAGCAGAAGGTGGGAGAAGATGTGCAAGGATGTCAGGACTGCTAGGGGCTGGTCCACCCACTGAGACAGTGTGCCTGATCTAATGGGAGCTCACCAAATCCACCTGGACCGGGACTGAATGAACATATGATCAAACTGGACTCTCTAAATGTGGCTGCCAATGAGGGCAGAATGAGAAGCCATCAACAATGACACTAAGACCTATGTCCTCTGCATGTATTATCTTTTTGGGGACCTAGTCGATTTGGATGCATACCTTCCTAGGACGGGATAGAGGGGGGAGGGCCTTGGACTTCCCACAGGGCTGGGCACCATGCCCTCTTTTAAGGAAGCAGCGTGGGGGGGGGAGCAGGAGGGGACTGGGAGAAGGGGAGGAAATGTAATTCTTTTTTTTAATGGAAAAATAAAAGAATATGGGGGAAAAACACAAACCATAAGAATTCTGGAAATGGAAAATCTGGGTAAAAGAACAGGAACTACAGAGACAAGTATAACCAACAGAATACAAGAGATAAAAGAAAGAATCTCAGGTGCTGGAGATTCTATTAAGGAAATAGTGGTCAAAGAAAACACTAAATCCAACAAATTCTTAACACAAAACATTCACGAAATCTGGGACACCATGAGAAAACCAAACCTGAGAATAATAGGGGTAGAAAAAGGAGAAGAATTCCAGCTCAAAGGCACAGAAAATATATTCAATAAAATTATAGAAGAAAACTTTAGCAACCTAAAGAAGGATATGCCTATGAAGGTACAAGAGGCTTACAGAACACCAAATAAACTGGATCAAAAAAAAAATCCCCTTGCCATATAATACTCAAAATACAAAACATACAGAACAAAGAAAGAATATTAAGAGCTGAAAAGAAAAAGGTCAAGGAACTTATAAAGGAATACCTATCAGAATTACATTAGACTTCTCAATGGAATCTATGAAAGCAAGAAGGTCCTGGATAGATGTGCTGCAGACACTAAGAGACCAGATACAAGCTCAGACTACTGCATCAAAGCTCTCATTCACCATTGATGGAGAAAACAAGATATTCAATGACAAAAAACAGATTTAAACAATATGTAGTCACAAACCCAGCCTTACAGAAAGTACTAGAAAAAATGCCACAACCCAAGGTAGCTAACTACACCCACAATAACACAGGCATCTGGTAACACCTCACCAGCATAACCCAACGAAGGGAAACACACAAACATTACTACCAAAAGATAACTGGAGCTAACAACAACTTGTCATTAATATTGTTTAATATCAATGGTCACAATTCACCTATAAAAAGACACAGGCTGAGAGAATGGATACACAAACAGAATCCAGCATTCTTCTGTTTACAAGAAACACACCTCAACCTCAAAGACAGACACTACCTCAGAGTAAATGGTTGGGAAAAGGTTTACAATCAATGAAACCTAAAAAACAAGTAGGTGTGACTATTCTAATATATAACAAAATTGAATTCAAACTAAAATCAATCAGAATAGATGGAGAAGGACATTTTATACTCATAACAGGAACATCAAGATGAAGTTTCAATCCTGAATATCTATGCCCCTAATTAAAGAGCACACACATATGTAAAAGAAACATGTACTGAAACTTGAATCATACATCAAACCCACACACTAATAGTAGGAGATTTCAACACGCCTCTCTCGACAATGAACGTGTCAAACAGACAGAATCTTAACAGAGAAATAAAAGAACTAACAGATGTAATGAATTAAAGGGACTTAACAGACAGACAACTATAGAACATTCCACCCAAACAGAAAAGAATATACCTTCTTCTCAGCACCTCATGGAACCTTCTCTAAAACTGATCACATTTTCAGTAACAAAGCTAACACCACAGATACAAAAAAAATTGAGGTAATCCACTGTATCTTATCAGATCACCATGGAATAAAGTTAGAATTTAACAACAATACTACTCCCAGAAAGCCTACAAACTCACGGAAACTGAACAGTCAACTACTGAATTACTCTTCGGTCAAGGAAGAAATAAAGAAAGAAATTAAAATCTTCCTTGAATTAAATGAAAATGGGACATAATGAAAGCAGTGCTAAGAGGAAAGTTCATAGCACCAAGTGCCCATATAAGGAAAATGGACAAAGCTCACATAAATGACCTAACAGCATGCCTGAAAGCTCTAGAAAAAAATTGGAAGCAGACTCACCGAAAAAGAGAAGAAGAGAAGAAATAATCAAGTTGAGGGCTGAAATCAACAAAATAGAAATACAGAAAACAATCCAAGAATCAATGAAACAAAGAGCTGTTTCTTTGAGAAAATCAACAAGATTGACAAACCCTTATCCAAACTAATGAAAAGGCAGAGAGAGAACATCCAAATTAACAAAATCAGAAATGAAAAGGGACAAACACAACTACAGACACTGAGGAAATTCAGAGAATCATTAGGTCATACTACACAAATCTTTACTTCACAAAACCGTAAAATGTAAAGGAAATGGACAATTTTTTAGATAGATACCACCTACTAAAATTAAATCAAGACCAGGTGAGCAAATTTAAATAGACATATAAGCTACGAGAAGCTAGAAGCTGCCATCAAAAACCTCCCAACCAAAAAAAGGTCAGGACCAGATGGTTCTTGTGCTGAATTCTACCAGAACTTTCAAGAAAAGCTAATACCTATACTCTCAAAGTGTTCCACATAATAGAAACAGAAGGCTCACTGCCAAACTCTTTTTATGAAGCTACAGTTACCCTGATACTAAAATCGCACAAAGATTCAACCATGAAAGAGACTTACAGACCAATTTCACTCATGAACATCAATGCAAAAATTCTCAAGAACATACTGGCAAACCGAATCCAAGAACACATAAAAAAATCATCCATTATGATAAAGTAGGCTGCATCCCAGAGATGCAGGGCTGGTTCAACATATGAAAATCTATCAATGGAATCTATCATATAAATAAACTGAAAGAAAAAAACTATATGATCATTTCTTTAGATGCTGAAAAAGCATTTGACAAAATTCAACACCCCTTTATGATAAAGGTCTTGGAGAGATTAGGGATAAAGCTTCGTCCGGGCAAAAGGTACACTATCCTTTGAACAAAATGAATGTTACTGAAGGGAAAAAGATGTTTGCCAACTACATATCTGCTAAAGGGATAATATCCAACATACATAAATAACTAAACAATAAAATTAGATATCAAGAAAAATTAAAACTGGGTACAGTTATAAATAGTACTTTTTAATATGGGACACTCAATGACTGAGAAACATTTAAAGAAATAATCAACATCTTTACCTTCTGGGAAACACAAATCAGAACTACTTACAGATTTTATCTGAAACCCATTCAGAATGGCTAAGACCAATAAAGCAAGTAACAGCTAATGCTGGGAAGGATGTAGAGAAAGGGGAACACTCATCCAATACTAGTGGGAGTGAAAACTTGTAGAGTCACTATGGAAAGCAGTATGGCATTTCCTCAGGACGATAGGAGACTTCCTCAAGATTCAACTACTACACTCTTCAGCATATTTCCAAACGTTGCTTCATCCTGCCGCAAGGACACTTGCTCAAATCTCTTCATTGCTTTTCTATTCTTAATAGCCAGGAATTGGAACCAAACTAGATGGCCTCCCAGAAGAACAGATAAAGAAAATATGGTGTATTTACAAAATAGAGTATTACATTGCCATTAAAAAAGTGACATCCATCATTGTTATCATTCACAGATGAATGGATGGAACTAGAAAAAAAATTATCCTGAGTGAGATATCCCAGACCCAGAAAAAAATATGGTATTTTTGCTTGTGGATACTGTGCATGTTGGCTGTTATCTCAATGTCAACCAAGCTACATCCTTAGAACCACAGAGGTCAGGTGTAGAGTAACGGATGAGGAAATGGATATAGAAGTGATATTATGCATGGATGGTGGGACTGGAATGGAATCATCAAGTGGGTAGGGGGAGGAGAGAGAGGGAATGAGAGAGAGTGTATAGGGAGAGTGTGGTGGTTTGAAAAAGAATGGCACATAGGCAACAAGGCTACACCTCCTAATAGTGCCACTCCCTGGTGACCAAGCATTCAAATCTATGGGCTTATGGGGGTCATTCTGGTTCAAACCACTGCAAGGAGTCTCATCCGCATTACCATTTTTACAGTTACCTGCTGAATAAAATGTATGATGTGTCCTTGGATTACTGCAGTGCTCAGAAATCTTGAAGGACATTCTGCAGAGATTCTACCTTACTGGAAAGAAAGAATTGTTTCTTTCTGATGTGTTAAAGGGCAAAAATATTGTTGTCTTCCCATGGGAATACAGCAGGGAAATCCTTCTGAAACATGTGAACGGTATCTCAGATGAAGATATCCACATCACTCCACCTACTGGAGTTCCAGTTTTGCAGGAGTTGGGTAAGACTTGTAAACTGTTGAGCCTCACCAGCTCCTGGTAACAAAGAGGCCTTCAAGGCAACTATTAAGAACATTAGCGGTTATGGAAAAGTGAAACAAGCTAAAGACATAATTTTACCCTGGTGCTGCCCAGGGATCAATACAGGAGGAGGGGCATGCAGTGTGTCAGTCAGTATTGATGTCTCCCCTTTTCCTGAGTCTCCACATATCCCCCAAGGACAGGCAGAGTTTGTGTATATCATTAGGTTATTTATCATGACTCACATACAATTTTAGGATGCTGAGGTTTTTGTGCCATAAGCCTAGGAGTTCTTTCCTCTATTACCTTTTGAACTAAGTTCCCAAACTAGTAACCAGATGGATTTGATCAAGGTGATTTCATGAATTTCAGAGATAGGAGAGCAACAAGTGGAGATGAAACTGTTCAACGTGAAACAAGTCATTACTGGGTTAACACTGGTGGGTACTACTCCAATAGACCGTTCACAGTTCATCTCTTTATTTAATGCTTTCTGAGATGAGTGAAGTAACCAGGGCTATTGAGAGCTAGTCTCAATGCCTTCTCAGTGTCCACATTGGAAACTACAAGAAGCAAAGGGCCTTTTTTCTCTGGATAATGAAAGGAAAAACAAACAAACTCACATGTACTTTCCCTAATCAGTCTCTTTGTTCTTCTGCTTCTATTCTAATTCTCCTGTCTGACTTCTAATCTCTAACTTCTTTTCCTCACTTCTTCTGTCTCTAGTACCAAATTTTATTTCTCCAAGGAGCCTTGAGGTGATAAAGAAAATACAAAAATTGTCTCTCAACAGTCAACAGCACATTCTTAGGGTAATCAGTGGGGAGCTGAGCTGTTGCCATGACAATACAAGGGCTCAAGGTTACAGAAGAAAGACTGTAAGCAGAGGACAGGGCAGGGGGGCACAGTGAGATAAGCTTTATTCAGTTTCAGGAGGTCCCATTTGTTAATTGTTTCTCTCAGTGTCTTTGCTGCTGGGGTTCTATTTAGGAAGTGGTCTCCAGTGCAATTGCATTTAAGTCTACTTCCCATTTTCTCTTCTATAAGGTTCAGTATGGCTGGATTTATGTTGAGTTCTTTGATCCATTTGGACAAGAGTTTTGTGCATGGTGATAGATATAGGTCTATTTTCATTCTTCTACATGTTGATATCCAGTTATGCTAGCACCACTTGTTAAATATGCTTTTTTTCCCATTTGATATATGTTGCTTCTTTGTTAAAAATAAGGTGTTTGAAGATGTGTGGATTAATATCCGGGTCTTCTATTCAGTTCCATTGGTCCTCCTGTCTGTTCTTATGCCAGTATCAGGTTGTTTTCAGTACTGTAGCTCTGTAGTAGAGTTTGAATTCAGGGATTGTGATGCCTCCAGAAGTGCTTTTATTGTACAGGATTGTTTGGCTATCATGGGTTTTTTTTCTTTTCCATATGAAGTTCAGTTCCATTCTATCAAGGTCTGTAAACAATTTTGCTGGGATTTTGGTGGGCATTGCATTGAATCTGTAGGTTGCTTTTGGTAAGATTGCCATTTTTACTGTGTTAATTCTGCCTACCTAAGAGCATGGGATAGCTTTCCACTTTCTAGTGTCTTCTTCAATTTCTTTCTTCAAAGATTTAAAGTTCTTGTCATACAAGTCTTGTTTGGTTAAAGTTACTCTGAGTTATTATATGTTATTTGTGGCTGTTGTGAAGGTTGTTGTTTCTCTGATTTCTTTCCCAGCCCTTTTATCATCTGCGTACAGGAGGGCTACTGATTTTTTTGAGTTAATATTGTATCCTGCTACATTACTGAAAGTGTTTATGAGTTGTAGAAGTTCCTTGGTAGAATTTTTGGGGTTGCTTATGTAAACTATCATATCATCAGCAAACAGTGAGAGATTCATTTCTTTTCCGATTTGTATCCCCTTGACTCCTTTTGGTGTCTTATTTCCATGGCTAAGACCTCAAGAACTATATTGAATAGATATGTAGAGACTGGACAACCTAGTCTTGTCCTTGATTTCAGTAAGATCACTGGCATTTCTCTCCATTTAGTTTGATGTTGGCTGTTGGCTTGCTGTATATTGCCTTTATTATATTTTGGTATGTTCCTTGTATCCCTGCTCTCTTTAAGACCTCTATCATGAAGGGATATTGTATTTTGTCTAAATCTTTTATGCCATCTAATGAGATGATCATGTAGTTTTTATTTTTCAGTTTGTTTATAAGGTGGATTACGTTGACAGAATTTTGTATGTTGAACCATCCATGCATCTCTGGGATGAAGCTGACACAGAGCTGAAATCAACAAAATAGAAATAAAGAAAGTGAACAATACAGAGAAGATTAGCAAAAAAGAAAGAAAGAAAGAAAGAAAGAAAGAAAGAAAGAAAGAAAGAAAGAAAGAAAGAAAGAAAGAAAGAAAGAAAGCAATACAAAGAATCAATGAGACCAAGAGTTGGTTCTTCGAGAAAATCAACAAAATAGAAAAACTTTTATCCAAGTTAACCAAAAGGCAGAGAGAGAATATCCAAATTAACAAAATCAGAAATGAAAAGGGGGACATAACAATAGACACAGAGGAAATACAAAGAATCACCAGGTCATATTTCAAAAATCTTACTCCACCAAACTGGAAAACTTGAAGGAAATGGACAAGTTTCTGGATAAATACCACTTGCCAAAATTAAATCAAGACCAAATGAGCAAATTAAACAGATCTATAACTGCTGAAGAAATAGAAACAGTCTGCAAAGTCTCCCAAACAACCAAAAAAGAAAAATCCCAGGACCAGATGTTTTCAGCTCAGGATTCTACAAGAACTAATACCAATACTCCTCAAATTATTCCATATAGTAGAAACAGATAGAACATTGCCAAACTCTTTTTATGAGGCTACAATTACTCTGATACCCAAACCACAGAAAGACATTACTAAGAAAGAGAATTACAAACCAATCTCACTCATGAACATTGGTGCAAAAATAGTAATAAAATACTGGCAAATCAAATCCAGGATAAATTCCTTAACTACATTTTGAGAATAAGGAGTCAGCAGTCCTTGCCTGTGTCCAACCCAGAGATCTTTAGAGGACTTCAAGACTGAGACCTACAGCCTCAGAAGCATGAGCAACATGTCTGTGTCCATGGACACATCTACTGGTGATAGAATCATTTAATTTGTCGTGACATGACATCTTTGTTAATTCTAGTATAACTGGGCAGTGTTATCCTTTCTTCTCTGTTGCCTTCCAAAAAGCTGAACATCTATTCTGCTACCAGCATCTCTTTGAGTAGCATGAATGCCTGTATATTTTTCATGAACAGAAATTTATGAATCCAATATTTTCATCATGTTCTTGTTACATAAATGTGGGAACCTATACCTTCTACGATGTGGGAAAGTCAGACTGCAAGGGAAAATATTAAGGCTTTGGAAAACTATGTATTAGGAAAATGGGAAAAGAAAACTGGGAAAGAAAAGATAAGTTGAGGAATAGTGCACAGAACTCTGAAAAATGAGTTTTATGTTATTGGTAATATGAATGTCCTGTGCTAGAAACATAAATAATAAATCTGTTCCTTTTTTATTTTGATCTCTAGTAGGTTTCAATAGCATTTCTCACAGTATACATTATTTAATAAGCTCATACGTTATGTAATAGCAGGAGAAATACAGCATTAATAGAACCAAATAAAGTAAATAAAATATTATAAGGAAGTAATATCCTTATAAGGAAATTCTTTCCCATGGATCTTCCCTATCAAGCATATAAAATAGTTACATGTGTTGGGGAATATTATATTAAAGTATGTGACTTTTATTTATGCTGCATTTGTTTAACTGTGTAAAGTGGTGATTTTTTTTTTCTTTTTGCCTGTGAAAAACACCTAATAAGAAACTGGGTGGCCAACAGCTAGGCAGGAGCAAGATAGGCAGGGCTGGCAACAGAGTGTGTAAACAGAAGGAGAAATCTGGGAGAGAGGGAGCAAGCAAGGGGAGAACAATGGGAGGATGATGTCATGGGCAGCCACCCAACTATGGAGTAAGAGTGAAAGTAAGATATACAGAAGTAAGAAAAAGAAAAAGCACAGAGGTGAAAGGTAGTTGGGATAATTTAAGTTAAGAAAAGCTGGCAAGAAATAAGCCAAGCTAAGGCCAGACATTCCTAACTAAGAATAAGCCTCTGTGTGTGATTTATTTGGGAGCTGGGTGTTGCCCCTGCCAGAAGCCAAAAGAGCAAAAACAGTTAACAACATGGCATGTCTTAAAGATATCAGAATAAGTAGTTATAACTTCTAAAATGTACAATATTAAGAAAGGCACACAAGTAACTAAAAACAGATTAGCAAGGACAAGATGATGTTTCTAGGGGAAATGTATTATATAGTAAGCATTAGAGTGAAGCAAAGAAATGAGACAAGATCTGAACAGAAGCAAAGTGAAGGTCTCACTCAGAACTTCCTAAGGAACAGAGGCAGCAGTGTCTGCTCTCAACAGGGCACAGGTTGAAGATGTCTACAGCCGTGAGTGAAAGGAGCTGGTTGGCTACTGTTCCTGGTGGACATTCCTTTCTCATTCAGATAATCACAAAGACAGCTCTTAGAAAACTTCCATACTTACACAAATAACCACATGACAACAACGGTAGGAATCTGTACAGCTAAAAACAAAACATAAATTTAACATTTAAAATCACTCCCTATTCAACTCCAAATACTGCACACATGAAATAAACATTAAAAAAGTAAAGTTCACATTAGCATTTGAGTCTATGAATGAAATTTTATTTAGATATATTGGCAATCATGGGCTTTGAGTTAATATAAAAGAGAAAAAGATTTCCAGGTGTAAGTTAACAAACCATTCCATGGATTTCCTTCATTATTTTTCTCTGACTTAATAGTTAAAATGTTGAATTGAAATGTATTTTTAATGATTAAAAAGAACAGCTCCTGATCTTCAGGAGTTTTCTTGATCTTGTAGCCTGAATGAAATTATCAATAGGTGATGAAAATCCTCATGAGAATTTAAAATTCACAGAGTATTTCCAAGGAAACACCACTTCTCATGTTATTCAAATATTTTCCTCAAACAATTAAAACTTTTAAAAGCAATTACTGCCAAAATTGCTTTAAATTGTGTGTCTGGAGAGTTTAGTATAGATTACTCTATGAGTGCTTTAACCTTTGAGGAAAATGAAACAAAAAAGGGACAAAACTCTTTTCATGAATCTTAGCTAAACATGGCATCACTTAAGTACCCTTTAAAGTCTATTTTCTGATGTTATTGCAGACTACACAAGCTTTAGTGATTTATAAAAGAAACTGACTTTCTTTGGCTCATGTTTCTGGAGTCTAGGATATTCATGATCATGTGAGAGACCTTGACTCATGACAGAAAGCAAAAGGGAATAGATTCATGTGACTGGAAGGACAACTGGGCAGCTCCTGTGTTATTTGAGACATTTCTGTGAGTAACACACTGACTCTTCCTGGGGCCCACCCTTGTGATGTCATACCCTCCTGAGGGCCCCACCCTTGTGATTTTATATTCTCTCAGTACACCTAATTTCCCAACATTGCCGCATTAGGGAACAGTCTCCAACATTATCATCAGGAGATAAGCTCAAGTAATAACAGATCCTCTGGGTCCTCATTTCTAACTGATGGCATAAGAACTGATGATTGAATGAATGAATGATGAATGAACCAGACTGCTCTGGATTTGCATAGGTCAAAAAAGAATGCATAGTTCCCTGAAAGTATAATGATAATATATTAAATTTTCAAAGTTTGTTGTTCAAACCCAGTGTGGCTGCTTTTATGTTAACTTGCCATTAGCTAGAATCATTTGGGAACAGGGAATATCAGTTGAGAACACCCGCTAGACTGGTCTATGGGAAAGCCTATGGTGCATTTTCTTAAGTAGTGACTGATGTTGGCAGTGCTACCCCTAGGCAGGTGGTCTTAAGTTATATATGAAAGCAGGTTGCACAGACTAGGGATTGCAAGCCAGTAACAGCATTTCTCTATGGTCTCTGTTTCAGTTCCCGCCCCCAGGTTCCTGCTTGAGTTCCTGCCCTGATTTCCCTCAGTGATGGAGTGTGACCTGAGATCTCTAAGCCCACAAAACCCTTTCCTCCACAAGCAAGTTGCTTTTGGTCATGGAGTTTTATCACAGCCATGGGAACATTGCTAAGACAACTGCCAAACTGCATTTTTCTTGACCATTACCCAGGAAGAAGAGTTGAGGAATAACTTTGTGTAGACAGCAACGTTTGTTGATTACTCATATCTATGTGTGCATCAGAAGGCAGAGGTGGAAATTGTCTTTGGCTGAACAGCCTTTATAATTAGCATTGTCAAGCTTCAGGTATTTGGAGAAGGGAAATTCTAATAGCACAATTGTGTAAGGTCTTTCAGCAAATGTAGGCAACTACAGATCTGATAATTTTCTCTGTATTTATTTGCCTTTTCCAAAATTTTATATAAACGGAACCAGGCAGTATATAGACTATAGTCTTTTAATCCTTCTTCTTCTTCTTCGTCTTTTTTTTTTAGTTAACAATAGTGCTTAAATTCATTTGTAACTTTCTATAACTGGAGGTTTCTCTCCCACTGCCAGTCCCGAATACCACTCTGAGGCTTAAAATTGAATACAAACTGCTTGGCCTGTTAGCTCAGGGTTATTTTAACTATCTCTTAAAACTTAAATTAATCCATTTTTATTATTCTATGTTTTATCACAAGGCTTGCAATTTGTTACCTCACACCTTTCTTCCCCATTGGCAGCTGGTATTTCCTGATTTTGCCTTCTTTCTCCCTGTCTCTCGACTTGGATTTCCCACCTAGCTATATTCTGCCCTGCCAAAGGCCAAAGCAAAGCAGGTAGTTTATTAAACAATGGTAATAAAACATATTCACAGCATACAGAGGGACATCCCACATTGACTTTCTGTTCTTCTTAACTTACTTATTTAATTGCTTATGATCTTTCCATATGGACATTTCACATACTTCACTTATTTATTATTTATTTATTCAATCATTTTCAGTTACAGAACTTTATCACTTTATTTTAAATCAGCCATAAGTACCCAAAGATAAAAATTTGAAAACAAAATAAACAACCAGAAACAAACAAAAAGAAAGCAAATAGGAATAGCTACAGTTGTGCATAGACTGTTCATTACCATGGCAACAGATTAATTCTACTGTTATAAACAGAGAATAACACTGGACTAGGGAAAGTTAAAAGGTCTTGCTCTGATTGTGCTGGTTGGTTGGATTCCTAAAGAAACATATCTGTTATTTTCTCATCAGAGGTCCGGTGGACCTCTGATCTTAAGTAGCAAAACAATACTAGAGTCAGGAGCCATGAGAGTTATAGCAGGTGACAACTAATGCTCAGTGTCAACCCAACAGAGGAGTGACTCTGATAGAGGTTAATTCTGTCCTGGCAAGGCCTACAGGAGCATTGACTTTGAAAGATGTTGCTCACTTTTGTGAAAGCAGTTAGGTGTCTTCCCAATACCTGCACTGTAGTGTGTAATCTCATGTGATGATTATATGTAATCTCATGATTACATCTCAGTCTTGGGCACATATATCTGTGGGTGGTCAGAAAGATAAATTTTCATTTAGCTCTATAGTTTTGATATATAGACTATATATTAAGACATGATTTATAACTAGATCTATTTGTCCCATGAGGATTATAGAAAATTCAAATCCTACTTTGTTACTTTTGGTTCTGACTAACTGTACCCAATAAGCTCTGTTTTACCTCAAGGTAAGTTCAAACTAGACTAAAGGCTTTTTGTAAATAGATCATAAGTTTGGAACTTTGTAGCTATGCTTAAGGTCATAGTCACAGATGTCCAACCAAGGTTACTAAGAAAAGCGTGCCAATTCTTTGATTGCCAGTCAGTTAACAAAAGACATATGTAATAAAGCTTAACTCACTGTGTCCCCATCACCTTGCCCTCTGGTCACAGTCTTACTTCTGTATCCTCGAACACTTATGTTGCCATGGCAATGGCTCTGCTCCCCCATTGCTTACCCTAGGAATGTGCTTTTGACTGTTGAGAGACAATTTTTGTATTTTCTTTATCACCTCAAGGCTCCTGGGATAAATAAGTTTTTGATACTAGAGAGAGAAGAAATGAGTAGAAGAAGTTAGAGATTAGAAGTCAGACAGGAGAATGAGAATAGAAGCAGAAGAACAAAGAGACTGATTAGGGAAAGTACATGTGAGTTTGTTTGTTTTTCCTTTCATTATCCAGAGAAAAAAGGCCCTTTGCTTCTTGTAGTTTCCAATGTGGACACTGAGAAGGCATTGAGACTAGCTCTCAATAGCCCTGGTTACTTCACTCATCTCAGAAAGCATTAAATAAAGAGATGAGCTGTGGTCTGTTTATTGGAGTAGTACCCACCAGTGTTAACCCAGTAATGACTTGTTTCACGTTGAACAGTTTCATCTCCACTTGTTGCTCTCCTATCTCTGAAATTCATGAAATCACCTTGATCAAATCCATCTGGTTACTAGTTTGGGAACTTAGTTCAAAAGGTAATAGAGGAAAGAACTCCTAGGCTTATGGCACAAAAACCTCAGCATCCTAAAATTGTATGTGAGTCATGATAAATAACCTAATGATATACACAAACTCTGCCTGTCCTTGGGGGATATGTGGAGACTCAGGAAAAGGGGAGACATCAATACTGACTAACACACTGCATGTCCCTCCTCCTATATTGATCCTTGGGCAGCACCAGATAAATTTGTGTCTTTAGCTTGTTTTGCTTTTCCATAAATCCTCATGTTCTTAATAGTTAACTTGATGGCCTCCTTGTTACCTAGGATCTGGTGAGGCTCAACAACTCACAACTCTTACCCAACTCCTTCAAAACTGGCACTCCAGTAAGTAGAGTAATGTTGATATCTTCATCTGAGATGTAGTTAACATGTTTCAGAAAGATTGCCCTGCTGTATTCCCATGGGAAGACAACAATATTTTTGCTCTTTAACACATCAGGAACAATTCTTTCTTTCCAGTAAGGTAGCATCTCGCCAGAATATCCTTCAAGATTTCTGAGCACAGCAATAATCCAAGGACACATCACACACTTTATTCAGCAGGTCACTGTAAAATGGTAATGTGGATGAGATTCCTTGCAGTGGTTTTAATTAGAATGACCCCCATAAGCCCATACATTTGAATGCTTGGTCACCAGGTAGTGACACTATTAGGAGGCTTAGCCTTGCTGCCTGTCGGGGCCATTCTTTTTCAAACCACCACATTCTCCCTATACACTCTCCCTCATTCTTGCTCTATGCTCCCCCTACCCACTTGATGCATCCATTCCAGTCCTACCATCCATGCATAATGTCTCTTCTATATCCATTTCCTCATGAGGTCTGTCCCTCCTAATGCCTTATTGTACACCTAACCTCTGTGGTTCTAGGGAATTGTAGCTTGGTTGACATTGAGATAATAGCCAACATGCACAGCATCTACAAGCAAAAATACCATATTTTTTTCTGGGTCTGGGATATCTCACTCAGGAAGATTTTTTTTTCTATTTCCATCGATTCATTTGTGAATGACTACAATCATGGATGTCACTTTTTTTTTTTTGGTTGTGAGCCTAGCCTTTAACGGCTGAGCCATCTCTCCAGCCCAGATGTCACTTTTTTTAATGGCTAAGTTAAACTCTATTTTGTAAATATACCTTATTTTCTTTATCTGTTCTTCTGGGAGGGACATCTTGTTTGGTGCCAATTTCTGGCTATTATGAATAGAACAGCAATGAAGACAATTGAGCAACTGTCCTTGTGGTATGATGAAGCAACATTTGGGAATATGCCGAAGAGTGTAGTAGTTGAATCTTGAGGAAGTCTCCTATCGTCCTGAGGAAGTGCCATACTGCTTTCCATAGTGGCTCTACAAGTTTTCACTCCCACTAGTATTGGATGAGTGTTCCCCTTTCTCTACATCCTTCCCAGCATTAGCTGTTACTTGCTTTATTGGTCTTAGCCATTCTGAATGGGTTTCAGATAAAATCTGAAAGTAGTTCTGATTTGTGTTTCCCAGAAGGTAAAGATGTTGATTATTTCTTTAAATGTTTCTCAGTCATTGAGTGTCCCACATTAAAAATACTATTTGTAACTGTACCCGGTTTTAATTTTTTCTTGATATCTAATTTTATTTTTTTAGTTATTTATGTATGTTGGATATTATCCCTTTATCAGATATGTTGTTGGCAAACATCTTTTTCCCTTCTGTAAGATTCATTTAGTTCAAAGGATAGTGTACCTTTTGCCTGGACGAAGCTTTACAATTTCATGTTGTCCCATTTATTAACTGTTGATCTTAGTGCCTCTGCTAGTGGTGTTCTGTTCAGAAAGTTTCTTCCTTTGCCAAAGAGTTCAAGGTTATTCCCCACTTACACTTTTATCAGATATAGTGTGTCTGTTTTCATGTTGAGTATTGTGATTCATTTGGAGTAGAATTTTATGCAGGATGACAAATATGGATCTACTTTAATTCTTCTACATTCAGGCATCTGCGTTGACCAGAACCATTTGTGGTGGTTTCTCAGGAAATTGAGAATCAACCTACCTCAGGATCCAGCAATACCACTATTGTGAATATACCCAAGAGATGCCCAATCATACTACAAAAGCATTTGTGCAACTATGTTCATAGCAGCATTATTTGTAATAGCCAGAACCTGGAAACAACCTAGGTGCCCCTCAATGGAAGAACGGATCAAGAAAGTGTGGAATATATACACATTAGAATACTACTCAACGGTAAAAAACAATGACATCCTTAAATTTGCATGCAAATGGATGGAAATCGAAAACACTATCCTTAGTGAGATAGTCCAAACCCAAAAAGATGATTATGGTATGTACTCACTCATTAGTGGACCCTAGCCATAAACAAAGAACATTAAGCTTATAGCTCACAAGCCTAGAGAAGCAAAATATCAAGGTGAACGCAAAGAAAAACATATATAGATCTTCCTGGAAATTGGAAGCAAACAAGATCGCCGGGCAAAAGGTGGAGGCATGGGAATGGGGATAGGGGTGCAGGTAGGAGTGGGGGGTGAAAGGGAGAGAGGGAGGGAGAAGGGATGGACTGTGGAGAGCTTGGGGGAGTGAAAGGGTGGAGATGGAGGAAGGGTGGATATTGGAGAAGGGGATAAGATATCTACATTAAGGGAATCATTTTAGGATTGGCAAGAGTCTTAGCTCTAGAGGGGATCACAGGTGTCCACAGGGATGTCCCCAGCTATGTACTTGGGCAGCAGAGGAGAAGGTGCCTGATCTAGCCTTGTCCCATAGTCACCATAGAAATTTTGTCCGATGGATGGAGATAGAGACAGAGACCCACATTCACATCAGAGCAATGGATTGAGCTCCCAAGGTCCAGTCGAAGAGCAAAAGGTGGGAGAAGATGAGCAAAGAAGTCAGGACCGTGAGGGGCTGGTCCACCAACTGAGACAGTGTGCCTGATCTAATGGGAGCTCACCAAATCCAGCTGGACCAGGACTGAATGAGCATATGATCAAACCGGGATCTCTGAATGTGGCTGTCAATGAGGGCTGACTGAGAAGCCAATGATAATGGCACTGGGACCTATCTCTTCTGCATGTATTAGCTTTTTGGGAATCTAGTCTATATGGATGCACACCTTCCTAGGCCTGGATGGAGGGGGGAGGGCCTTGGGCTTCCCACAGGGCAGGGTACCCTGCCCCCTCTTAAGGAAGCAGGGGGAGGGAGGAGGGTTAGTGGGGGAGCAGGAGGGGACTGGGAGAAGGGAAGTGTAAATTTTTTTCGAATGAAAAATAAAAGAATAATAATAATAATAAAAGACTTTTTCTGGTTGGAAGATTAATGATAATTTCTATTTCACTAAGGATTTTCAGCCTATGTAAATTACATATCTGATCTTGATTTAATTTTCATGAGAGGTATGTTTCTGAAAATTATCCATTTCATTTAGATTTTCTAGTTTGATGGAGCATAGGTGTTTATGAAGTATATTTTTATGATGCTCTAGATTTCCTTGGTTCCTACTGTTATGTTTCTCTTTTTATTGCTAATTTTGTTAATTTGTATACTCTCTTCTTCTTTTAGCTAATTTTGATTGGTCAATTTTATTGATTTCCCAATGAATCAACTCTTAAATTCATTTATTATAGATAATTTTATTGCTTATATTTTATTGATTTAATTTCTCAGATTATTTCTTACCATCTACTCCTTTTGTGTGTGACATCTTTTTCTTGTAGGCACTTTGTGCTATAAACTTACCTCTCAAAACTGCTTTCATTGTGTCCCACAAATTTATTCTAGGAAGTCTTTATTTTCTTTCTTACTTTCCTTATATTCCCATTTTTCATACAGTAGTGAGCTCTTCAGTTTCCATGAGTTTATAAGCTTTCTATTGTCTCTGTTGTTCATACCCAGCTTTAATTCACTGTGGTCAGATAGAATGCAGGGTGTTATTTCAATTTTCTTGTATATGTTAAGACTTGCCTTGTAAATTGTTCAGAAAATTCCAACAGGTGCAGAGAAGAGGGTTATTCTTTTGTGCTTGGGTGAAATGTTCTGTAAATAGCTATTAAATCCATCTAATTTATAATATCTGTTGGCTCCAGCATTTCTCTGTTTAGATTTTGTCTGGATGACCTGTACTAGTGAAAGTGGGTTATTGAAGTCTCTACTATCAGTGTATGAAGGTCAATATGTGATTTGAGCTGTAGTAGTGTTTCTTTTACAAGCTTGGGTGCCCTTCTCTTTGGTGTATATATATTAAGAACTACAGTGTCCACTTGTCAGAATTTTCCTTTGATGCGATTATTTATTTCCTGTGTTTTCATGGGTACAGTTAACTTCCTTATGTTGGAGTTTTCCTTCTGGCACTTTCTGTAGGGCTGGTTTTATATATAGATATTGTTTAAACTTGACTTTATCATGAAATATCTTATTTTTTTCATCTATGATGATCAAAAGGTTTGCTGGGTGTATTAGTCTGATCTGGTATCTGTGGTCTCTTAGATTCCGCAGCGCCTCTGTCCAGGCCCTTTTGGCTACTAGTGTCTCCATTTGCCAAGCTTTGTTGGCACTCAAGGGAGGTCTGCCACTTTCAGAACAGAATCAGAACAGGAGTGGATGGGGCCCAGAGGAGAGGAGGGAGCGAGAACGGGAGAAGAGGACAGAGAGGAACTGCATTCAGGATATAAACTACATTTTAAAAAATTTAATTAATTACCAAAAAGGAAGTCGGATGTAATTCTAATAAATCTTCCCTTATATGCTTCTTGGTCTTTTTCCCTTGCAGTTAATATTCTTTATTTGTTCTGAAGGCTTAGTGTTTTGATTATAAAGAGGCTCAGGGACTTTCTTTACTGGTCCAATCTATTTGGTGTTCTTGAAGCTTCTTTCTTGTACCTTTATAGGCATCTCCTTATTTAGGTTATGAAAATTTTCTTCTATGATTTTGTTTAAAACATATTCTGGGTATTTGAGCTAGGTTTTTCTCCTTCCTCTATACCTATAATTCTTAAGTTTGATCTTTTTCTAGTGTCCCAGATTTCCTGAATGTTTTTGTGTCGGGAGTTTTTAAGTTTAAAATTTTCTTTGAATTATGAATCCATTTCTTCTATTGTATCTTCAGTGCTTGGGATTCTCTCTTTCATCAACTTCATTCTGTTGGTGAAGTTTGCCTCTGTAGTTCCTATTCAAATTTCTAAATTTTTCATTTCCAGAATTCCCTCAGTTTGGGTTTTTGTTACTGATTCTATTTACAATTTCATGTCTTTAACAGTTTTATTTATTTCCTTAAACTATTTGTTTGTGTTTTCCTTTTCTTTTTTCCCATCTCTTTCTTTTCTTCCTTTTCATTTACTCAGCATGTCTTTCACATCATGCATCTCGATCCCATTCATTTCCCAGTCCCTTCATACCCACCCTCTGTCCCTGTAATACTCTCCCCCTCAAATAAAGCAAAATTTAAGAAAAAAAACATGGAAGTTGACCTGCGACACAGTCATGCAGCAAAGCCCTTTGTCCATAAGTCTTTACTAGTAACTGTTCATTGTAAAACGTCACTGGTCCGTTCGAGGCCTCTGTTTTCTACTACACTATTGATGCTGGGTCCTCACTGGCACTCTTTTTGGACACCCTGTTGTTGCTCTGTGTGTTGGAAATCCTGCAGCTTTGTGTCCATGGATCAGATCCTCTCACATGCTCCAGCAGGTCATAGATGGGGTGGATGTTGGTGTGGGCCAAGTCATAACCCTGGTTCTGACCCTGGGCAGCTTCAGGGTTGGTCTGGCTGCCATTTCTCCCCTGTCCTGGCCACCAGGATGAGCTCTCTAGCACTGCCCCAGCTAATTTACCCTTGCAGCAATGAGCAATGGGTGGAATCAGTTCTCCTGCTTTCCTTCCCTCAGGGTCACCTCTCCCCCACCTATGCTGTGAGGGCCAGTTCTACTGTGTTGCCCAAGAGAGATTCAGGAGCCACTCTTCTGAGTGCTGGAGCTGCTGAGAGGCAGGTCAGCTTCTCCGCCTGCCTCAGGCAATGGGGAGATGGCATCTCTCACCCATGCTGCCACACGTCACATGAGTAATGAGGACATTTCTCCCTTGCTTGCAACATTGGCCTCAGAGAACAGGGCCAGCTTTGTTGTGCTGCCTATGTAGGAGAAAATCCTGCTTTCCTGAGTTGGTAAGAGTCATCTTCATAGTCTGTTGCAGGCAGTAAGGAGTAGTGGGAGGAAAAGGGTAGCATCTCTCCCTTACCCACACTGCTGCATGACAGATGAGTACTGGGTACAGCTTTCTCACACTTAAAACCTCAGAGCTGCCTAACCTCCCACACCTCTGCTGAGAGGATTGGCTCTCTTGTGTTGCCCAAGTAAGGTTGGGGGCCTGCTCTCCCAAGTATTGCAGCTGGTAGGGGTCAGGAATGGTTCTCCTGTGCTTATGAGTTCAGAACCAGCTCTCCCACCTGCCTCAGCCATTGATGGGTGGGAAAGGGGGAGTTCTCTGGGTTTCTTTGAGTGATTTAGTCATGTCTTCTTTAAAGGAGAAATATTCATATTCATAAATCCTGTTTTATGATCTTTATCTTGTCCTTCAGCCATGTTTGGATATTCAGGATTGGCTGTTGTAGGACAGCTGGAGCTATAGTGACCTAGCTGTTATTATTGTTTTTTCACTGGCATCTTGACATCTGGGTTTGGAAGAATAACAGGTCTAGGTGCTGATTCCTGGATTTGTCTTTGTTGGGTGGGTTTTGTTCCTTGGTTTCTGTTTCCTCTGTAGGTTTTTTTATAGCACCACACATTGCCTCATTTTGCCTCTTTTCCTGGCCTGTTCAGCTGGAGTGTTCACATGGAATGTGTGATGATATTGGAGGCTGGGATACTGGGATGAGTCGGTCTAGGAAGTTTGGAGGAGAAGATCTTTGTGATCTGTTGAGGATGGGGTCAGAGAGGAAAGGGAGATCTCAGAAGATTTCCTACTACATACTGGGAAGATTGGATCTCAGGAGTAATGAGGAATGTGGGTCTACTTTCAGCAACTTGTTGCCTTGGGATGTGTGGCCATTGAATTGGCAGATACCAGCTGGAGTAGGGTCTGGGAAAAGCAACAGGTGGGGGTAGGAAGTTTAGAAGTGGAAGATCTGTGAGATCCACAGGGAATAGGAGCAGGAAGACAGAGAAGGCTGCCCATGGTGTTCTGCTGATTATCTGGGGCTGAGACTGGAGACTTGACCTGGGAGCACAGAGATCAAAGTCTGCGGTAGCCTACGTGGTTGGAGGTCATATATTGGAACCCATTACAAGATGTGTAAATAAACTGAATCATAATTTCCTGCTGAAGTGGGTCATAAAAGGAGCAACAGAATATGGAATGCGCCCTATTCAAAATTTTTCAATCTTTTTCACCAGAAAAAAATTTCATAAGCTTATCTCTTCTGAGAATGGAACCCCTAAGACACAGTGGAACTATTTTTATTATGAATAGTTTCTTAGCTAGCAGGTATTCTATTTATTTTTTGCTATAATGACACACTGGAAAGACAGAGGCTTTCAGGCACTGAAGTTCCTTCTTCATACTTTTACTGCAATCAAAGTAAATGATTCATTATTGTGGGTTGGTTGCTTAGGGACTGAAACTGGCAAGGTATTGAAGTAAAGGGGGGGAGGTCGGCTCTGACAGTGGCCACCCTGCTACAGAAGATCAGAAAAGATTCCTGGACAAGCATGGAAAACTGAAGCAAGTAAACTGGAGAAGGCAAAGGGCAGACGTACATTGCCAAGTACGCTGTGGATTTTCTGTGAGAGTCCGGAAAGGCGAGGCTAATGTAGAATAACAAAGGCCCCTAAAGGACATGGGTAGTGGCACAGCGTGACTAGGACAGAGGGAGGAAAACAACTTGTGGTGTCCGCCAGGTGCTCATAAGTGCAGACTGGTCTAGCACACAGGTTTAAAATGATTTTAGAGTAGTGGATTAAAATTCATAATCAAATTTGTGAAAATCGACATAATCTGAATTGATAAGGAAATTTTATCTCCTGATTTTAGTTTAGTAGAATGAAATATCTTCGCACCAAGGTATGGATGAAGAATAAATATAATGTCTTTCTTGGGTTAGCATCACATTCAACATCTACAAATCATAAACTAATAAAACTCAGAGTTCAATTATTTTAAGCAAAATATCATCAAATTAAGCTAACAAAATAGCATATTCTCAACATATTTCTTCAGGGGAACTTTTACAACAGATTTCCAATTCTTTGGCATATTTTATATCACTCATCATAGGACTCTTAAATGGTTTCCTTATTCATGTTTTAGGGATCACTGGAAGTGATGTTTTCTCCTTTAATTTATATTTCATATTCTAAATTTTCTATCTGTTGTGACACTCCCAATTATTTTACATTGTAATATTGTAGTTGTGTCTCTTACAGTGTAATCCTTGCAATATTCCTTAACTTGCTAAATCTAGCAAGTTTCAGTTTAATAAACATTCCATACACAAAAGTTTATGAGAATTCTCTTATAAACATATAAAATACTGTTTTGATTTTGAGAAAACAAGTTCATCTCTCTCAGTTAGAAGATAAGCTAAAGCAAAAGCAGAAACATTCAGATAGGCTTAGGAAACAAGTTTTCAAAACACTCAAAAGTGAATTGGCTTAGATCACAACTAATCATTTGAGAGTAGTTTAGATTTAGAGAAGATATTATTTATGTCTAAATCTTGTCTCATGGTTTTGAGAATAACACAATCTGTGAAGGACCTGTTTGAAAGCATCCTTCACCTGCTGGTTCCTTAGGGTGTAAATGAATGGGTTTAGCAAAGGGGCCACAGAAGTGTTGAGTACAGCCACACCTTTGTTTAAAGTCACCCTCTCCTTGGCTGAGGTTTTCATGTACATGAAGATACAACTGCCATAAGTAATGGAGACAACAACCATGTGTGAGGAGCAGGTGGAAAAGGCCTTTCTCCGTTGTTGAGCTGACGGGAACTTTAGGATGGTTTTGATGATGAGTGTGTAGGAGAGGATCACTAAGATCAAGGTGATGATGAGGGTCATCACAGCTAATGCAAAAGCCATTAACTCTATTAAACGTGTGTCTGTGCAAGACAACTGCAGGACAGAGGTGTCACATAGGAAGTGATCAACAGTTTTGGAAGCACAGAAATCCAGTTTGAGTCCCAAGAGCAAAGGGGGGAAGATGACTAAGAACCCAGTCACCCAGGAGCTGATGACCAGCAGGTGACACACTTTGCTGTTCATGACGATGGGGTAATGCAGTGGTCTGCAGATGGCGACATAGCGGTCATAGGACATGGCTGCCAGGAGGTAGAACTCTGTGGCCCCTAGTAGGAAAAAGAAGAATAATTGAGCTGCACAACCACTGTAAAAAAGCGTTTTATCTCCTGAGAGAATGCTGGTCAGGAACCTAGGGATGCACACTGAGGTGAATGCCATTTCTAGGAAGGAGAAATTCCGGAGGAAGAAGTACATTGGAGTCTTGAGGTGGGGATCCAGCAGGGTGAGGAGGATGATCACTAAGTTCCCCATCAGGCTCAAGATGTAATTGAAAAACAGAAGCAGGAAAATCAGAATTTGTAGTGGAGGGTCATTGGTCAGTCCCAGCAAAATGAACACTATCTCCATTGATTGGTTCTTCATTTCTCTTGTTTCTTAGCAAATCTACAAAAATACAAAACTAATATCACATTCAGGAAAAGCTTTCTTCCTTTTTACCCGTAAAAATTCTTTTTTCTTTTTTTTATTATTTTATTTTTTCCCATGATATTTATTGAGCTCTACATTTTTCTCTGCTCCCCTCCTTGCCACTCCCCTCCCTCCTTCATCTCTCCCACAAGGTCCCTATGCTCCCAATTTGTTCAGGAGTTCTTGTCTTTTTATACTTTCTATTTCCCACATAGATTAGATCTATGTAAGTCTCTCAGTGTCCGTATTGTTTTCTAAATTCTCTGGAATTGTGGTTTGTAAGCCGGTTTTCTTTGCCTTATATTTAAAAACCACCTATGAGTGAGTACATGTGATAATTGTCTTTCTGTGTCTCGGTTACTTCACTCAAAATAATGCTTTCTAGTTCCATCCATTTTCCTGCAAAATTCAAGCTGTCATTATTTTTTCTGCTGTGTAGTACTCCATTGTGTAAATGTACCACATTTTTTTTCGTTCCTCGATCGAGGGGCATTTAGGTTGTTTCCAGGTTCTGGCTATGACAAACAAAGCTGCTATGAACATAGTTGAGCACATGTCCTTGTGGCACGATTGAGCATCCTTTGGATATATACCCAAAAGTGGTATTACTGGGTCTTGAGGAAGGTTGTTTCCTAATTTTCTGAGAAATCGCCACAGTGACATCCATAGAAGCAAAAATTATCAAATGGAAAAAAGAAAGCATATTCAACAAGTGGTGCTGGCATAACTGGATATCAACATGTAGAAAATGAAAATAGACCCATATCTATCACCATGTACAAAACTCAAATCCAAATGAATCAAAGACCTCAATATAAAGCCAGCCACACTGAACCTTATAGAAGAGAAAGTGGGAAGTACACTTGAATGCATTGGCACAGGGAACCACTTCCTAAGTAGAACCCCAGCAGCACAGACACTGAGAGAAACAATTAATAAATGGGACCTCCTGAAACTGAAAAGCTTCTGTAAAGCAAAGGACACAGTCAACAAGACAAAACTACAGCCTACAGGATGGGAAAACATCTTCACTAACCCCACATCAGACAGAGGTCTGATCTCCAAAATATAGAAGGAACTCAAGAAATTGGACATCAAAAGAACACATAATCCAATAAAAAAAATGGAGCACAGACCTAAACAGAGTACTCTCAACAGAGGAATCTAAAATGGCTGAAAGACACGTAAGGAAATGTTCAACATCCTTAGTCATCAGAGAAATGCAAATCAAAACAACTCTGAGATTCCATCTTACACCTGTAAGAATGGCCAAGATCAAAAACACTGATGACAACTTATGCTGGAGAGGCTGTGGGGAAAAGGGAATACTTCTGCATTGCTGGTGGGAATGCAAGCTGGTACAACCCCTATGAAAAATTCTGTTTTCGTGTTTAATAAATCCACAAATATTTTCAGAAATCAATATTCAAGTCCCCCTTTGAACCTGTCCTCTACTACATCACGATGACTGTCAGAGCTCTGAGGTTGGTGCAGAGTTCTCTACATCCTACTTGCCCATGTACAGGTCGTCAAATGCCTGTGTGCTACATTTGTATCCTTCTGTGGCCCTCCATTCAAATTTCATTCTAAATCCATACTCAATATTGAATTTTGTTAACATCTCAAGTTAATTGCCAAGTCAATACAAATTGATTTGATATTCTAAGGAAATCATTCACATTGGTCACATTAACTATCGTTTTAGAAATTTATATGTACTAAAATAGAAAATTTCTAAAAAGGCAAAATTTCTGTTATTACAGAAGAAGTATTTCATGCATTAATGTAAAATAAGTATCTTCTATGTCAAGTGTGATTAGGCTGAAGCAGTAAATAGCACAATTCTCAAGACTGTGTCACCAGCTCAACCCACAAATAAACACTGACTCTCCTGGATGACTTCCCATTACAGTCTTCTGACTCAAACCAAGCCTGAATGGGAAAAAGAGGTCCACCAGGAAATATAAGAGTGATGTAGTGTGTGTTTTATAGAAAAGAGATGCTTCAGATAAGTACTCCAACCACTTCTTAAAATTGCACGTTTGGACAGCACATGATTTGTATCTGTGTTTGAATCTAGTTTTATTTTAAGCATTCTAAGTAGATTTTCATCGCATAAGTATAGCTTTTTAATTTATCTGACTAATTAGAAAACACATAAAACTTGGAATTTTAAATATTATGAAACAGAGCCAAATCATCCAGGAGGAGAATCTAATTTCAGCATTTAAAAGCACATATACAAAAACACCTAGAAAATCAGAATGTTCAGTTTTCTAGTTAACCGCTTTCTGTCTCATATTTCTAATCCCAGGGTTTTGCACATGCCAAGCAATTCTAATTATTGGACAACAGTTCTCTTGTCTCAATCATAAATTCTTTTGGGGTTTATGATGTAGTGTTTCCGATAGTTAATAGAAACACACAGAGAATACTTTTGATATTGTATTCTAAAAAATGATTGTATCTTTGCTAATATCTCTTATCCTTCACTTTGATGGCATGTCCCTGACACTTCCTTCACATTATGAATTATGTTAATGAAGATATAGGCAGTATAGGTAGTTAGTTGATCTCCTTATTATTAATAAAACTTAAAAAATATATAAAATTTAAGAAAGAAACATAATAAATATAGTGGAAGCAGAGAAATATAATAATGCCTTTGTGTTATGGTAAGGGAAATGTGAATAAAAAGAAAAATGCATGGGAGCCAAACAACAAATGATACATGAAATATTATGCAAAATTAAAAGATCAAAACTATATCTGAAAAAAAAGAGATTACATTATAAATTTCATGCTTACAGCTGGTGGTGATACTGTTGCTGAGATGAATTTTGAATATGTAGATATCTTATAAAATAATAATATTAAAATATCATGTCGACTACCAATTAAATAAATGAAAATCTTGGCCCCACTAATAATTGTGTATGTAAAAAAATCAGTATTTTTCATAGTCTATACATAGGACAAATGACTTTAAATATAAAAATATATTCCAGTTTGTGTTTATTCCAAAAGGGCCAAGTAAGAGTGACTATTTTCAGAAGTCAAAGCTTTGAAAACCCAGTTAATTAAAGTTTTTTGAATGAACTTTTAAATCTTCTTACTAAAAGCTGTTACAACCGTTTTTTCTAATAAGATCTAGTTTTCAGGGATGAGCCTTCCTTTAGGTACTCCTCTATGTAAAGCCTTACTGCAGTATAGGTACTTTCAAACAGAGTTGTTAAATGTTCATTATGTTCATTAAATTTGTGCAAAAAAAAAGACATCTAGTAAAACATTCAAGGAACATCTCTTTCTTGGTTGCTTTCATTATTACAATAAAATAGTCAAATCAATTTAAAATGGACATTCTACAATCATATTTTCTATTTTGAGGATATTAACAAAAATATTTCAGATATTTCGATCTCTAATGCATAAATTAATTTTTTAATACTGAACACATGAAAACACAAAGAGCTAACTCAAACTAGAAATGAGATGAGACGACTTCGCATTGACAGTGGGTGGGGGTCTTTAGACAATATTCTAGACAGATGGCCCTGAGTAAATCAGAGAACAGTAATAATTCAACATGTTTGCTTTAAAATAATACATGGGTTTTCTCCTCATGTACAATATCTTTTAAGTCATAAAGTTGTTGGATGAAAAATAAAATATTCCTGTTAACATAGGTCATCTCAATGATGACACTGAATCAAATGTACAATCATGTGGTGGAATTCCATCTCACCAAGAGACAGATTTGTCTGACCTCAACAATCACATTACCATGTATTCTTATGGTGAAAAAAAATGACCTAAGGAATAAAATAACACAAGCTAATAAATGCAATTATGTTTGTTAGATGAAATGTTACAGAATATTAAAAAAAATCAAAGGCTGTTATTTGATTGTATTGAATACTAATATTTCACCACTGTCCACGATTCAAATGTGAATGATAAAAACACTAACCCTCTGGCTGTTCTTCAGCTTTGTCAGTAAGCCACATGTGCAGATTTGAGCAAGCTTTCTGCACATAGCCGAGTCCATCACCGTTGTGTACAGAGAGCACTGATGATCCCTTTTCTCCCCAAGCACCTCATTCTGCCTCAAAACGCATGACTGAACAAATGTTCTTTTATAGTTATTATTTTTAATCAATTTATCCCACTTTGGTATGAAAATAAGCCACATCATCCTCTTTTCTACTATTCATTGCAGTTCACTCCTGAGATATTATAAACCCTGCTAAATGTGACACAGAGTACTATATAAAAATTACTGTCTTATAAGACCATAGAGAATTTATTTCCTAATGTCCTACAGGAAAATCTCACAAGAATGAAGAGTCCTCAGGGTATCTGAGATCTAAGAGCATCGTTTCCTGAGGGACTGCCAAACTGTATGATACAGAAGTGCTTTTTATAAAATCAGACCTTTGTATGTGTGTGCATGTGCATACACTACATTCCCCACATTTATTATTTTTAATATTGCTGCCAGAGTATTGTTAATAGATTGCTACAATACTTGAATGCTTATCAGGAACCCATGTTTTGAAATCACTGCTGCATAATTCTGAGTTTATCCAGTGTGATATGAAAGATGAAAATATAAGATAAAAAAGAGAAACCTGTTTTAGACATTGACCTGAAGAGAAATGTGTTAACCTACAAAGTTATGGTGTCCTCTTGGTTTATTTGTGTAACACTATATCTTGTCAAACACACCACAAGAGTTTAAGAAGATAATTCAAATTTATTTACAGCCCTACATGTAGCCCTTCTTTGTGAACATGTATTATAGTTCATTTAATCCCTTCTATAAGATATCTGATGGCTTTTGCCATTAATTTAACAATTATAGCAATGAAAAAAAATCTGGGAACTTGTTTTTATAAGTAATTTTTATAATGTTGAATGTTATAATTTTAGACCTTTATAACAAGTTCCTTAAGTTGGGATTGTTCATTCAAAATAAACACTATATTTATCAAATTAGTTTTCTACATGGATTTGGTCACTTCCCAAGAACAATGTATTATTTGCATTTCTTAACATCAAAAAAGCAGTGTGTGATTTTATCATTTAAAATATTTCTATTGCAGTGATAATTGAGAACCATTTTACCTTTAAAAGTTTCTTTAATTTTTGAGTTTATAATATAATTACATAATATTACTCTTCCCTTTCCTTTGTGTAAATCCTCTCATATACCCATTCTTGATCTTTTCAAATGTAAGGTCTCCTTTTTCATTAATTTTTATAAGCACATTATTATGGGAATATATATGTTTCCTAATACAACATGCTCAGTCTGTATAATGTTACTTATATGTATGTTTTCAAGGCTGAGCATTGATTTGGTAGTGTATAGCTAATTGTGGTACTCTTCCCTGGGGAAGACTATTCTGCCTGCTTTCAGCATTCTTTAGTTGCTCATGGTTCCTTACCTAGGGTTGAGGCCTCTTGGCCTTCCCCAGTTCACAATAGCATAGCTGTTATTGTTGTCCTTGCTCAGCTCATGTTTAGGCAATCATGGTGGTGAGACATGAGTATAGCTTTTGACATTGCTAGGAGACAGTCTTACAGGAAACTCCCTGACCCTCTGGCTCTTAGAATCTTTCTGCCCCAATATCTAACAATCTCCCCTAAAACTTGGGTGAGCGAGTAGTTCTGTAGATGTATCCATTGGGCTCTATATCTCTGTACTTTGGTTGTGGTTTTCTGTAGGGTTCTAAGTTTTTTGCAAATAGAAATCTCCTTAATGTAGGGTGAGGACTACACTTAGCTCTGCCCAACTATGATGCCCATGAGCCAGAATAGTACACAGCACAATGACCCAAAGATGGAATAGTGGTATACATAACCTGGATTACTTTGCAATAATCAACAACTCTCAAATTGGACTTAAAACTTGCTCAACAAGAAAGAAATCATGTCTGGTACTGGAAAACTGGCCAGTTCTCAGGATTAGTGAAGCCATGGATCCTGGAGGAGAACCTGTGACCACCACTACATTCTAAATATTTGTTATTTTACATTTTATTTTTGCAATTTTTTGGTGTAGCATGAATAATAAAAACCCAGAGACAGATATTGGGGGTTCTGGTTCCCAAAAACCAGAAGAGCAAAGCAGCCAATTCACTAGAAAAGTCTTACCTCTACCAAGGCTGGGCGACTGCAGACTAAGCAGCCCAGCAGACTAAGCAAACCAATCCTCTCTCTCCACTCGTTTTATATTCCCTCTAGTACTGGGAGTAAAGATGTGAAGCAGCACCACCTGGATTTGTTTCTGTACTGAAAAGCCCACGGTGGCCTTGAATTCACAGAGATCCATCCACATCTCTCTCCCAAATCCTAGAATTAAAGGTGAGTGTCACCACTGCCTGACCGCAAGTGGCTTAGCTTTGCCCCTCTGATGTTCAGGCAAGCTTTATTTATTAAAAGATAAATAAAATATCACTATATTGTGGGTTGAACATATTTAAATAGAAAAAAAGCCTTATCTTGTGTCTACATGTTTATAATTACTTCTTGTCTGTGCTTCTTATCAGTCTTTCACTCACAGATTTTTATACTTCCTTATATGCCAGAAGTGTTAGCTTTCCATTTGTGACTTATTCTATATTTCCCACTTTTGCTACTCCTGATGTTGGTCATAACGATACTGCGTTGTGATTTTTTAAAAAGCTATTTATTTCATATAGTCAAAAGTATCTTTGTCTTCCTGTTTGGAATGTGAATAGTTAGAAGTATTTTCCTTATATTTAACTAATGGAGAAATCAACTTGTATTTTCTTTTTTTTTGTCTACATGTAAATCCACACATCACAGAGGGTGGTATCAGATCCCATGGGATTATAGTTATAGACGCTTATGAGCCACCACGTGGGTTCTGGGAGCGGAACTCAAGATCTCTGGAAGAGCAGCCAGTGCCTTAGTTACTGAGTCATTATCTTTCCACATCCACACTTTCTAATACTATTTAGTTCCCCCCCACACACATTAGTTTCTAAACCTACAGTCAATTATAAAGCAAGTAAAATAAGTACAATTTATCTTTTTTACAAATTGCTTACTGTTTTTCCTATTAGTTTTAGTTTTAAATCCACTTCCATTCCTACAATTTCCAAAAGCATCACATGCAGAATTCCATTGGCCCTAGAGTTTACCTACAGAATTTTAGTTTTGTTTCCTTTGGTTTGGCTATACCTGCTCCTTTAGCCTGCAGTGTTCACTGTGGACATGATGTGAACACTGATAAGTATAGGTCTTCCTTTCAGTCTTTACAATGCTTATTAAAAAAAAGCATGAGAATTACCTTTTAATAACAGGGAGAATCTGAATGTATATCCTGCATTAGATCCTAAGAATTTCATTTACATAGAATATTTTTGCAGGTGGAAATGATTTACATGGGCATTTCAAGGATATTCTTTACTGAAGCTGTTTCAATATTACTTGTTTATTTCGTGGGTTCATTCCTAATTAGTGTCTTTTAAGCCCAAGTAAAATTCTATTAAAATTTCAAAGTAAAACCTCTAGGTTTTTAGCATCTGCTCAGAGGGTAATGGAGGAAAAAGAGAAAACAAAAATATGGCATTTGAATTACCAGTCTGGAGGTCTGTCACATGGTAGAAGGTAGCCACATAATTGTGGAGGGGGTTTTAGAGAGAATGCAAGAAAGCCCAAAGTATCAGGAAGAGCATACCATACTTTGGTTCTGGCCAGGATCAAAAAGAGAAATAAGAGAGATGATAGATAGATAGATAGATAGATAGATAGATAGATAGATAGATAGATAGATAGATAGATGATAGATAGATAGATAGATAGATAGATAGATAGATAGATAGATAGATAGATAGATGATAGATAGAAGCTTGAGTCAATTCTCTGAAAGGTGGGCTGACCCAGCTAAACCTCATGTTCTCTCTGCTTTTAGGGAATGAGCTAGGGTTGAAAATTCCGAACAGAAAAAAAAATACAGTATCTTGTGAAATAATTATTCCAGAGTAGAAAGTGAAAATCTCCTTTCTAGGAGATTAAAGTTCATTGCTATACAGGCTGCATTAAAGGGAAAATTGCCAGGGTTTGTCTGGGTGGACATTGTTCCCGCAGTATCTTTAATAGCAATGGATTTGGGCTGTAATTATGTACAGATTTACTAATTGTACTGATAATTTGCATACAGGGCTTGCAAAACTACAGCTGTGGTAGCAAGACCTGTATTAATAATTGGGATATTAAGAGCTGTATAAGATGTGAGCACTCCTATAGGATCTTTAATAAAAGAATTATGTTTTCTCAAAAGAAGAATTTCTACTGTATTCTCAGTTACCAATAAGAAAGTGGGTATATTGGTAGATTTTAAAACTGTAGGCAGTGACTTTTCATTTGATTAGATAATATAAACACTGAGGATACATTGATATAAATGCCTTCTTATGTTATATGATTTACATTTATCTTTTTATACTTTTACTAAGCAAGCTAAATAGATGTAGGAACAGCAAACAAAAGAAAATATTGGCATTATTAGTATGATCAAAACTTAATAAATTTGAATAAATAAACATATAAATAATATTTTCATTTCATTACTTTCAGGGAAATAATTCATTTCAAATTATAATTAATTTTTTAAATTTCTTTTTCTTTACTCTTCTCTCATACAGTACATCTTAATCTCAGTCTCTCCTTCCTCTCCTCCTCCCAGTTTCCCTCCATGTCCCCTCTCCCCCAGATCTACTATTCCTCAGTTTCCCTTCAGAAAAGAGCAGGCCTCTAGTGATTTCAACAGAATATAGCATGACAAGACAAGACATAAACCCTCATATAAAGGCTGGATAAGGCAACCCATAGAAAGAAAGGGGGTCCTATGAACAGCCAAAGACACCTACTACTCCCACTGTTAGGAGTTCAACAAAAACCCCAACCTAAACAAACCCAGCATGTTTGCTGAGGACCTAGCAAAACCCATGCAGGCTCGGTGATTGCCTAAGAGCCCTATCTAGTAGATTTTGTCGGCTGTGTCCCCTGGTGTCCTCAATCTGTTAGGTTTCTACAATTTGTCCTCCCTCTCTTCTGTGTGGTTCCCTGAATTCCACCTAATGACTATGGGTCTCTGCATCTACTCCCATCCGCTGCTGGAGGAAGCCTCTCTGATGACAACTGGGCTAGGGACAGATCTACATCATCACGGACAAATACTGGGTGTTTGTTATCTCCATGCCTACACTCATGTGTCTACTGACAGTCATTCAGCACATTTTGGGTTTTTTCTTTATATTGACCAAACTGTATCTTCAATGTCCCAAACAATATTACATTTATTCTTGATGTGGGATTCCCCTCTATATGCTGTGAATACCATTGATTGTTAAAGAAACTGTTTTTGGCCTATAGTAGGGCAGAATAGAGGTAGTCAGGGAAAACTAAACTGAATGCTGGGAGAAAGAGGGCAGAGTTGAGAGATGCCATGTTGCCACCAGAGGAGAAAGATGAGAGCTGCCAGCTAGGACCTTGCTAGTAGGCCACAAGCCTGTGGTAAAATATAAAATAATAGAAATTGGTTAATTTAATATGTAAGAGCTTGCTAGAATACACTAGAGTGATTGTCCAAGTAGTGACTTAATCAATACAGTTTCTGTGTGGTTATTTTGGTAGACTGGGCAACGGGAAACAAGCAAGCAGTCGAAAATATACAGGAATAAGAGCAGAAAATATGGTATAGAACTAACCAGGAGAATAAAAGCTTATATCTCTGAGTAGAATGAGCTTTATGTTGGTTACCTTAAGTAGTCTTCATCCCCTCCTAAGTCACTGCACTTCATAGAGAAGTAAGATGGGAAAATAGAAGAGACATAGGCATTCTATGTCCTAAAGTATATCCCATGGTTGTTTTAATGGTTAATAATAATTGTCAACTCAACACCTAGGAGAAAAACCATTGTCTCTACTCAAACATTACCCCCATATGAAAAGGTAACCCTAAAATTATTTAGGAACTAGATTAGGGATTAGATCCCCTAAACAATTCTGGCATCTCTGGTTTCTGGGAAGGACAAGGCTGCCAAGAAGCCCTAGTATATTTCTGTCTTTAGCCATAAAAGAAACAGGTTATTTTCTTTTGAATCTTTCTCTAAACCCCAAAACCAATAGTTAGCTCCTGTTCTCATCACCACCACCCAGTCTAAAGAGGTAACCCTAACTGCCATTATGGAATTGGGGCAGCGACCAATCTACCTTCTTCCATCTCAATGTGGGTATCAGGAGTGACAAACTATTCCTTCAGGAGGCCTATCTAAAAGATTCTAAAATCTGCATCAGTGATTTTATTCTAATAATTTAAAAACGTAGAGAGGAAAGTAAGTCCCTGACTAGTGACCAGAGAGATACATGCAGGAGAAATAAAGACAAGAGTTATTAGTATTATGCCCAGATCACGGAGTTCCCCCAAAACCAACTAGGAGACCAAATCCTATATGTAAAAGCAAAGAGCCTTTATTCTTTTCAAGTTTATACTCAGACTCTCTGTGAGTCCAGTATATTGGCATGATCAGAGAGCCCCTAACTCAGCTGCTTGGGTTTTTATAACAGCAGAGGTTGGAGTGAGGGATTTCTAAGGCTTAGGACCCCTGATTGGCTGACATTTGTTTCAGGGTGTCCTGGTGAAAAGTGATGGGTGTGTGCTGGCCCGTCATCCTATCCACAATGGTTGGAACGTTAGGAATTTCCTTTGGATGGTCTGTTCCTGGGTGGTGTCTGGGTGGTCTCAGTTTGTGGTCTTTCTTGGAACCAGGTATTGCTTTAGGATAAACTACTGAGACCCTGGCCTCTATTGAGCTTGTCCTGGCTGGATACTATAATTAGCATTACATGTCCTAGGCAGGCAACCAGGAAAAGCCAAAAACAAAGGATATTTTTTAAATGTTCAAATCGACATCCTCTACAATCTTTGATAGGATTTTGAGGAAGTATCTTGCTGTGTAATCCAGGCTGGCCTTAAACTCCTCCACTTAACATCAAGCAATCCTCAAACTGGTAGCTATCCTTAACCTCTTGCTTCATGCTCCTCCATGCCCAACTAATTCCTGTTTTTGCAGGATATAAACTGATCTACAAAATCACAAACACCGTAATACCAAAATTAGATAAGGACACAATGAGTTAGAGTTCAATTTTTCTGATGAAGATAAATACAAAAGTCCTTAATAAAATTCTGGAAAACACTGCATTTTATAAAAATTTAAAGGATCAAATGCTGTGTTGTATTGGTTTCATTCTACAAAGGAAAAAGGGGTTTTACATATACAAAATATCACGAGTGAAATAAAAAATTAAAACCACATGGTTGTCTCAATAGATCAAGAAAATTCCCTTTAACAAAATTTTACATCATCTATGATAAAATATATGAAAAATAGTAGCATAGAAGGCTACAAAGATATATGTGATAGACCAATAGTCAATCTTACACTAAATGGACTAATACTGAAATGTTCCTCTAAAACCACGAACAAGACACTGTTACTCATGTTCAACATTATGATTGGATTCTTAGAACACTAAATCTAAATGGCTACAAATAGAAAAAGCACTAAAAATACTTCTAGTTGCTAATGATTATATTTTATATATGATGAGCAAATCTAGTAAAATAGCAAAAGATATCAATCTATAAAAAATATGCAGCTTTCCAGATAGTACAATATGATTGTAAAGCAAGTGCATTTTAATAGATTTTTTTAAAAAGTACCTACAAAAATACTAACCATGAAGATAAATATGTATAACAAAATATAAAATGGAGAACAGTAATATACTATTTTAAAAAATGCATGTAGTGGTTTCCAGTACTATACACATGCTTTCAAATTTCATAAGATTCCATCTGTATACTTTTGCCTTATTTCCTAAGTAACATATTGAAAGTCCTTACCTATGCTTGTACTTTGAAATGTGGTTTCTATGTTACTATTGTTTCAGTTGTTCAATGTGATGATTTTGTCCTTCTTTTCTTTTTTCCCTTAGTCTTGAATAAGGAATAAGAATAATAATACAGAAATATAGGTTCCATAAATAAGAATGCAGAAAGAAAGAAATATAAAGTTGTAAACCTAGAAGAATGAGAGGAAACTGTCAGCAGCTCTCTCAGCAATTTAAGGATTAACTATTAAGAATATTTTGTTTGGTTTTACAACCTGCAGCTCTGTCTACAAGGCTGAAGCAGCCCTCTGCAAACAGAGTCAGCCTTAGATACTCCCAGCCACTCATGACCAACAACAGATGCAAGTTGAGTTAACTTTTAAATGATTGGGTGTACTGACTTCTTGGTTTCATTATCCTATATCTTTTTCTTCTATGCAAAACTGGCAGTATCAGGAGAGTGTAGCGCTTTGGTAAACACCATCAGCAAGTGCCAAGGAGAGACAATGGGCTAAGTACAAACACTAATTTAACTGAAAACCATGCTAGTGGAAAAGCAATCTGTATCTGAGTTTTACCTCGAGATTGTAAAAATTCTTTTATTCATGCCTAATGCTTGCTGTTTCTTACTATGAAAAGGGGAGTTCAGAAACCGCCCTTTGCCACAGCTACAGAAGCCAGATCCCTGGCTGTGGTCACAGCTATGACTAATAAGTTTTGTGTGCTCCATGGAGATTTCTTTTTCTTTTTCCTAGAATAGCATTTGCTTCTGGTTTGCAAGAATTGGTGGGCTGTGCTCCATCTTTGCACGACCCCATGGACCCAACAGTCTCACATAAAATTATATATAAATGTGAAATAAAATTATCTTTCTAAAGTTAGTGAATGCTGGTAAGGATGCAGGGTGAAAGGAACCCTGACATATTGCTGGTATGAATGTAAATTAGTACACTCACTATGTAATATAGAAAGACATCATTGTAGTCGGAGGGTATTCATTTGTTCCTGGCTTCTCTGACTTGAAATAATCATGCAGAAATTATAATATTTGCAATACCATTTTTCCAATAGCTTAAGCATATTGCTAGCTAGCTCTTATATCCTAAACTAACCCGTTTCCATTAATCTGTGCATCACCATGAGGTCACGGTCTACTGGCAAAATTTCTATGGGCTCAAGGGGAGGCATCCTTCTCTGGCAGAGGCTACATGGCTTCTCACTGACTCTGCCTACTCTCTCCTCCTCTATCTGCTTGGAGCTCCTGCCTTGCCCTATTCTGCTAAGCCACTGGCCAAAACACCTTTATTCATTAACCAATAAAAGCAAAACATAGACAGAATGACTTCCCACCCCACATCACAAAATAACTATAAATGTAATCAAAATGTTTACTAGATAAACCACTCCAAAATATACATCCACAAGTGCCAGTCATTATATAAGATATGAATGAATAGCCATGTTTATTGTGACAGAGTCAGCCTAAGCAACTGTCAATAGGGAGCTATATTGAGAAACCGTAGTAGATAAACATAATTAACTCATTTTCAGCCACCCAAAAGAAAAACATCATGTTAGTTTTTGGAAAATGGCTAGAACTAGAATTTAGCATATAAAACAATAAGCTATAATTCAAAAACAAATGTCACATGCTTTTTGTCATATATGGGAAAGTAAAATGTTTATATGAGAGTCCAGACAAGGAGTTACACAATTATTCTGATAAGTATATATAACCTATAAATGTACTTCAATTACATGTGTGTGTGTGTCTGTGTGGGGTTATACATATAAGTTAGAGACCATGGAGATCAGAAGGAGGTGTCAGACTCGAGGAGCTGTAGTTACAGGTGGTTGTGAGCCCTGCAAAGTGGGTGCTGGGAGCACAGTTCAAATCCAATGCAAGGGAAGAACCTACTTGTCCCTGTTCTTAACTATTAAGAATGGAGCCTGCCCTTCAATCCCTATAAATGCAGCTTGGATAGGTAAGTAAAGCCAAAAACCACACTCAGCTGTTGAGGATATAAGAAACAAGAGTTATGATACATTGCTGTTGGGAATTGCTTGAATCTCATAGAGAAATTTAGTTTGGATGAGCTTATGGCTTACTCCTTACTCAGAAATTCTACTTTGAGGACTTCAGAATTTGGAACATATTCTGTGTTGTAGGGATTTAGCAGAGTCACTGTATCCAGGTAGACATTAGAATGAGCGGATGTTTATAGAAGTGCTTTGATCTTGAAGAATCCTTGTGTAAAATGGTGATTGTTTCGCATGGCTGAAGGGACATTGCAGCCATCCCATGACTTTGGTCACAAGATGCCTCAGTCACACCTGAGGCTCTTGTATTATTGTGTATTGTAAACAAAACATAATAAAGGACTAGAATCATGAAGATGCATGATGTTCTCCTTCAGTAAGATATGTAAATTAGATTAGGGACCTTGGTATGAGGAAATACTTTGTGTAACAATCATTAAATATGTCTTTGTATGTTCTGGGTTCAGTTCATCAGAATAGGTTGGACCTTCCTGCTGCCACATAGGCCTTAAAATTTCATCTTGGAGAACCTTTGCCTTCTTTCTTCAACAGACCTGCGCTGCATGATGCACTCCAACAATTCTGTGTATTTTTTCTTTGAGAATTTCACACATGTATAAAACGCATTATAATCATATTCACTATCCAGATCCTTCTGAATATCCCTCTAACCAAGTCTCTCCCAAACTCATGTCCTCTTCTTTTTCTTTTTATAATCTGAGTCTAATTAGTGGTGCTCACATGAACATGGACTTGAGTTTTTAAAATATACTTTATAAAGAGTATCGTACAGTTTTAGACATTAGTGTACTGTTCTAATTGTTGAAGTTAACAGATCTCTAAGAGAGGAATGGTACTTGCTTACAAAGAAAGACTATGCAGCTGTAGCTAAGATTGAAATCCCTCCATGCACTTATGTGATTATGTGTTTGACAGAATATATTGCTAAATAAGCCAAATGAAATGGGGTATTTGTAGAATAACACACTTACATTGGGGTTAATTGGTCTACAACAGGTTATCTTTTCACATTTTAAATTATCAATTTTTATAGCTATTTGAAATAGTCTTTATTTTGTCTGATTTTAAACCCAGAACTGTGTAACTATAATTTCAAAACATGGACATGGTGATATAAATCAAACAGCATTATGTAACTAATATCTAGTATCATAACTTTAAAAAGTAAAAATTTGTACATAGACTTCCATAGAAAGTACTTCTGTGTCTAAATCTGATTGTCCCTTAGGAAATGATGGTCTTGGTTTGCAGTCTCTTTGAGAATTCAATTCCAATAGGACACAGAGGCACAGCTACCTCATTACGTCAGAGACAATGAATTTTCATATTGTGCTGCCTGCCACACTTAGCCAGGTTTGCAGGACTTCAGAAAAGTGAGTTATAGTGTGCAACAGAAATGGTAACTTTATGCACCTTCCCACCAAGCAATAAATTAGTCAAAAATAATATCACTAAGACAATGTGGAAATCAGTTATGAACTGTGGGCTAGAATGAAGTGAGATGGAATGGTCCTACCATGCTCTTTGTTTACCGGGATAATGGCTGAATTATGCAAGTGCATATTTACCAGGAATCTACATATACAGCTGAGGAAAACTGCTAAATCAATAAAAGGCTAGTATTTTAATATATTTTTATAGAGAAGTAACTATAAACTAGTGAGATATATAATGATTAATTAAAATTGACATTTTAACTAATGAAATTATATTTACTAGACCATCATAGACTGTAATATCATCATAGTGTAATTTGTGCTGTTATCCCTTTCAGTACAAATTGTGAGGTTGTGCGGTATATGTAATTGACGGAGTAGAACAAATTAGTAGCTTCTAATGAGGACATTTCATGGTAAGTGTTACATTATTAATCATCTGGTTATATTTTATATAAACAAATTTGAGAATTCTATTTTTTCAAGTTGGAGGTGTTTGGTGGCTAGTTTCTTTATCTAAGGCTGCTTCATCTGCCTAGAGTATGCTGTCTCGAGTGCTCAGTCCTTCAGAAACCATTGACAGGTCAACCTATAGAATGCTGTTTCAAGTCTTCAAACCTTTAGAAACCATTCACAGGTCCAAATGCCCAGATATCTCCTTCTGTAAATTCCTGTAGGTGGCAAAAGACAGGACATTTATTTTCATTGTCATTTACTTCTTCATATATTTACTTCATATTTAAACTGTTTTCGAATGAATAATTTATGCTTCACAGGTTGCAAAATGATTCTATTATCATCATCAATGCAAAACACATAATTGTTCTTAAAATACATTTTCTACTTTACAAGTTTTAAATTATTTCATTATGATAACTTAAAAAGCACCTAGTAGGAAATTTTTCCCCAGAGATATGACTAATTCTTCATAGTAGACATGCTCTACAAACTGACTTATATTTAGAATTTGAGTAAAGCCTTGCATAAAATCTTTTATAAAACAGAGTAATTTTAAAACTATGACTTCAGAAAACTTTCTTAGTTTGTTCCCTGCAGTAAATTCAAGTCAGAATAGTGTTTTTTTATGTTGAATCTAACTCATTTAACTTCAAGTATATAAAGTTGGTGAAATAGTGATGTGTGTGTGTGTGTGTGTGTGTGTGTGAACATCCATACATATTTCTTAGTAGACAAGAGAGTGTTGGTATTGCTCAGTGCTGTAGTAGTACTATGTGTGCCATCTAAAATGAGTGTCCATTTCATTCCTATTGCATTCTGTACTTAAAACTTACTATGGACTTTCTGTGAGTTTTTTCCTTCTGTCCAGACACACTTGAAACATGCTCATGCCTTTGTTTGCACACTAGAAAATAAACAAGATGTGCATTAGTAACATAACCATGCTCTGTTTTAAAAGTCATCCATATTGCACACTTATATTAAAAAATCAAATTCCACAATATTAAATTTATTTTCCTTGAGTTAGTTCTCATAAGTAAAAAATATAAACATTTTAGGTTTCCATTACTCTTTATCCTTCCCTCCACTCCTTGGTTTTCTTAACATGTATGAAGATAGCTAAGCATTTTATATTTCTACAATAATTTCCTGTACATCTCACAGCATGCCTTATCCACTTAAAACCACAGAACTATGAAAACTGTGATAGCCATAGGATTATCCATTGCTCTCCATAGGAGCATCCATCAAACTGTTCCAAACGAAATCACACTGGAAAAGAAGTGGTATCTGGAATGTCACCAGAGATGTGTAGTTTGGATCCTCATAAGAATAACAACTGACCTAACCTCTGTTTGTTACATGAACACATCTTTTTTTTTTAAAAAGTATCATTTACCATAAAAAAGTCACTAAACATCAATTAGTTTTTTAAATTAAATAAAATAAATTCAATACACCAATTCAGGTTACCAACATGTAGATGCGCTCGTTAAAGCCAGATATAGATAGTTGCTCATGTGTCATTTTAATTCTACTGAACAATCTAAAATTTTAATTGATAAATTATATGCCATATTAATTCCTGTGTAATGTAATGAACATATGCATCTTAGAAACTTTAAGGATATTGTAATTATTAACATACAAATTCTGGTTTTGACACTTATAGGACTATAAACATGGTAGAAATTACGGCAGATTATTATGGAATCAGGTACTCTAGAAATATACGGTATTTGTCTAATGTAACTCAAATAGATGAATGAACCTTGCATATGTACTTGAAACATTACTTTGCAATGTATAGGTTGTGATATTTTCATGAAGATCTTATTTCCTCTCTAACACCCATCATGAGTCAGAGGAGGGTAGCAGGATTCCATACGGGAAACACTTTATGGTAGTAGGTTTAACCAACAACTCAGTTTAAAACTTTTGTTTTACCTTATTAAAATACATTATACAATTACATTATTTTATTCTTTGAAGTTTTTCTTTCTTAGAAATTTCCTATTTGTGTATTCTTAAACAATTAGTTTTATGGCTACTGGGAATACAAGAATATCCTGTAAATATTAAATCAGGCTTAAGGCATTTCATAGTGAAATTCTGATGTGAAATATCAAAATTTTAAAATATCACACACTTGAAAAATCCACTAGGATAAATTATATTAAAAAGGCAAGCACATATGGACATTAATGAAACTGAGGAGCTATATTTCAAAATGACTGACATGCCTTCTGTAATTTGTTCAGTCAGATAATAAGAATTCTAAAAATCATGCTGAAAAGGCAAAGGGCTAGCACGTAGGATGGACTCTAAGATGACATTTAATAAATGTCTGTGCACTGTTTAAACTTCTCCAAACAGAAACTACAGGGGAAAAAAAGAGCAAATTTTAAATTTAGTTTTTGATTTTTTTTCCTGTAGACTTGGTAAAAGAGAGAAATGAAGAACCAGTCAGTGGAAATAGTGTTCATTTTGCTGGGACTGACCGATGACCCTCCACTACAAATTCTGATTTTCCTGTTTCTGTTTTTCAATTACATCTTGAGCCTGATGGGGAACTTAGTGATCATCCTCCTCACCCTGCTGGATCCCCACCTCAAGACTCCAATGTACTTCTTCCTCCGGAATTTCTCCTTCCTAGAAATGGCATTCACATCTGCCTGTATTCCTCGGTTCTTAATGAGCA